>JZKD02S0064193.1:347378-359124 GCA_000966675.3 Picea glauca
AGGATCTCATCCTACACTTGTTTGGTTTGACTATTTTTAGCAAATCTGATCCATCTTTCAAGGATCTAGATTTCATCTTGTAAGGATATAAAGCCAAAGACATTTGAAGCACCAAAGGGGTTCGATTTTGGAGACTTTTTCATATTATGTACTCAAACTTCTCATTCTCATATTGAGTAATACAAGCTTCTTTTGCCATAACTTGTTCAAATATCATCTTCTTATCTATTTTGTACTTGCACCTGGATATTATATTCATGTTGTTATGCTTGTTTATGCCCGATAACTGTCATCTTATCATTGAATTCATAAGTTAAACTTTGCAAGTATTCCTGTGATTATTGTAATTGGCCATTCATATATGCTTTATATGTGATTCTGCTGATATAATAGTTATTTCTCCATACATCCCTTTATTTGTAAACTCTCTGAACATTTGTGGTTGAAAGCCTTGTCCATCTAAATGTGTCCATGCATGTTTTGAGTGAGAAATGATTCAATCCTCTGACTTGACCCAAACCCACACTTATTATTGAGAAAACAATTACCAAAAGATTAAGTTACCAGGCATCTCTGACTTACAGCCTAGGAGAGTTTCCTGGAGGGATAACAAATTGGCGATGTTGCCGGGGAGAGGAGATTGAAGCTCAGATTCCTTGGGAGACGACATAGATCCAACTTTGATGATAGACAAAGCCTGGACATTATTTCGGTTGTAATTATCTATCTAGCAACTCCATGAAGGACGGATTCAGTGGCGACTCCATTTCTCTGAAATCTGTTGGCGACTCCACTGGTATGACATGAACCAGATCTTTCCTACAAGGTATGAGTTCTATGATTTTTCAAGTATTTCTAGTTACCCTCATCCAGTACCTACTAGAGATGAATGGGAACGTAGTATTCCCAGATTTCATGGAGAGAAGTGGGAAGTGCCAACTGAACATTTGTTGGATTTCCATGACTTTATTGACTGGCTTGAAATTGTACATGAGGATGTTCAAATTAAGATTTTCAAATTTTCATTAGAAGGGATTTCTCTTGAATGGTGTTGGTCTCTTCCAAGTGCAAGTTTCATCTCTTTGGTTGATTTTCATGCTGCCTTCCATGTGTTTTGTAAAAACCATTTTCCAGATGACCTTCTCTATCCTCAATGCTATCATGAGTTTTATTTGTTGAATAAAGATCCAAATACTCATGAGGATTTTGTTGCATCAGAAGATATCTCTCACCATGATCAAGAGATGGGTGGTCTTTAGGATAATGGCCATAGTATAGATGCTTTAAACAGTATACCAAATGCATCCACTATCTTAGATTGTTATGCAGATTAGATTACCTCCTTTAAAAAATTAAAAAATGATGAGTAGATTTTTATATCAGCATATGACAGTTTTGAATCTACAACAGATCCTAAGGGTATCTCTCAGTTTCAAGATTTGCAGTGACTGGAAGTTTGCAACAGATATCAAGAAGAAGGCAAGGAACTGAATAGTCCAGATCAACAGTCTATCGTATATGTTTCTCCAACAGATCTTGAGCAACCTGCATTCAACAATGAGATTAGTAAAGGAAGTTTTCAACATCTTTTCAATTTACAATTAGATCATCAGTCCAAAGAGGTATTGTTGTGTGAATTTAATGACCCTTTTGCTGACTATTTGGAGTCTATGAGCAGCATAGATGTTAAAAATTTTCTATCAGACGAAGATTGTTTTTATCATATGTTCAAACCTCTTTTCTGCATGATATCCCTTCCATTATTGTTCAGGTCAAGATCAAGGATTTTAACAGTAAATCGGTTTATGATATGGCTGCATTGGAAATTCAATCTTACTTGATAAATCTACCTCTACTAGTTAGTGTAGGAGTAGGAAGAGGAATAAGCTCACCATACGAGCAATGAGATCTTTTTCAGTTGTTGATTTCATGAATAAGCAGGAGGTTGCATGCAAGTTACAGGTTTGTAGAGGAACAATTGCAAAGGTCAGATGAATCCATGCCCAATGCCAAGGGTAGCCAGATGACTCCATGCCCAATGGAACTACGATTTCAAAGCTATGAAAATATTGTTTTCGGATTTTGCTTGAATAAGCAGAGAAGGCTACCGATTGCACAGGCCACATGACTTCATAGCCCAACCGATAAGGTGACTAGAACTACTTGTTCTTGGAACATCACTGGGAGGATTCCATCCCCGAGTAGGAGCCAAATGTTATCTCCTAAAATAGCACTGTCATTTTACCAGTTTTTAAGTGATAGGAACAAGTCCAAAAATTTATTTCCAAATTTTTTTAGGTGTGTTAGAAGGTCTGCTATTTGGATACAAACTTGGAAAAAACATCAATTTTGGTCTTGGCAATCAAATATTTAAATCTCAGGTTTCGGTGGTTAAGAGGAGCTAAAAAACTGCTCATTAACCACTGAAAGTCTTGGTTTTCGGTGGTTAAGAGGCAAAAATAAAGGGCCTATTAACCACCGAAAATGTTTCTATGCGCAAAAGGAAAAAGCTAGTGCTTTTGCACGAACTAGATGTCAAATGGGCATAATCATTAAGTTATAACCGTCAAACGTTTATCTAGGTGGTGAGGTATGAAGTTCTTATGGCATCTTATCTGAATATTTATGCCCTGTTCTACTTTTAACTACCAATTGTCATTTCAGAATTAAGACTCGGTAGAAATCCAGAATTCCATGCATGATTTTCAGATAACATAATTGATTTGTCACATGGGCCTTCATTATCTCCAGTCACGAGGATACATAATCATTATGACTTCATTTGATTTATGTTTCAATTTCATTAATATTCAATATTGAATCTGAGAGTCATTGTTATTGTCATGATCCCATGATTTCCTCATGCAAACTCATACTCAACAGCCATAATCCCGTGATTTTTCAAGGTTTCCAAGTGGAATTTGAGTTCAATTGCTGTTTATTGAGCCATTTGTCATCCAATTCAAAGAAAAATATGAGTCATTGTGATTCCCACGCAAATTAATTTGCCATAGATCCGTTTTTGAAAGTTACAGGTTTCGGTGGTTAACAGGCCCAAATTTTTATCTCTTAACCACTGAAAGTAGAGCTTTTCGATGGTTAACAAGCCTAGATTTTTATCTCTTAACCACCGAAACCTGTACATGGCAGTGAGGTCATATTTTTGCACAGATTTGACTTTTTCTCAACCAAATATTTCGAGGTTGGTTTCTAAAGATGCATAATAATTAAATAAATTAGATTTAAGGTTTTATCTTGATGTATTTAATGTTTAAGAAGGTGGAAAAGTGAAAATGGTGACCTAGTTGATGAGCAAAAAAACTGTCTTTTTGCCAAAGGTGGCAAATTCGAATTTCCTATGAGGATTCATCAGCCTTGGAAGACTTTCTACATCTGTCAAAGAGTTTGGAGGATATAAAGGCTATCAAGATAGAGTTTGACACCTAAGATAGGATATTTTGTTTTGAATTTCCATTTTAAGAAGTCTAGATCCATTTTTATAGGATCTCATCCTACACTTGTTTGGTTTGACTATTTTTAACAAATCTGATCCATCTTTCAAGGATCTAGATTTCATCTTGTAAGGATATAAATCCAAAGACATTTGAAGCACCAAAGGGGTTCGATTTTGGAGACTTTTTCATATTATGTAATCAAACTTCTCATTTTCATATTGAATAATACAAGCTTCTTTTGCCATAACTTGTTCAAATTTCATCTTCTTATATATTCTATACTTGCACCTGGATATTATGTTCATGTTGTTATGCTTGTTTATGCCCGATAACTGTCATCTTATCATTTCATTCATAAGTTAAACTTTACAAGTATTCCTATGATTATTGTAATTGGCCATTCATATATGCTTTATATGTGATTCTGCTGATATAATAGTTATTTCTCCATACATCCCTTTATTTGTAAACTCTCTGAACATTTGTGGTTGAAAGCCTTGTCCATCTAAATGTGTTCATGCATGTTTTGAGTGAGAAATGATTCATTCCTCTGACTTGACCCAAACCCACACTTATTATTGAGAAAACAGTTACCAAAAGATTAAGTTACCAGGCATCTCTGACTTACAGCCTAGGAGAGTTTCCTGGAGGGATAACATTATTGATTGATTTGATGTATGTTCACGTTTAAGAAGACACATGTGTATGAATTTTACTGAGCCTAATCAGGGTTGTGGCAAGTTTAAAAATGATGTCTGTGTGTAAATCGAGTTTTGTTTGCTCATATATAATTGGTTATATTGGAACATCGCACAAACTACCAATTGGTTTAAAGGAAGTTATACCCATAAAGATAAGGCTTGGAGTTTATGTTTGGGTTTACCGCCGTTTCATTTCAAGATTTTGTCGATTGATATGATGTATACCTATGTATAATCGGGCATGCTTTGAAGTATGTTCACATTTGAAAAGAGACCTGTGTATATTTTAATTAGGACCGAGTGTTGATTGGTAAATAATGGATGTTGATTTTTATCATGGTGCATTATGGATTATCAGGGATAGATGTTGAGCATATTGTTGTCCATGTTTTGATTATTTAAAAAAAAAAAATGAAGAAGGGATCATCATTTTGTTAAACAGTATTGTTGAATGAAAAAATATTTTATAAGTTATGATTGCATAGACTATTATGAATTAAGGAATTCTGGGAAATTTAATTATTGAAACAACAAGAAGTTTTGTATACAATCGAGGAACAATGAATGGTGGTTCTTTTTGGATTGATTTTAATACAGAGTTATGATTGTTGATTATTTAATTTATTTTATGAACAATATCCATTAAATCCCCTGTCATTTTATCACTTTTTTTGCTCATTACGAATCCCCTAACGATCCCAGATTCATTTTGCACGCCCTATTCTTAATATTAAATTAAAAAAAATTTGTATTACAGCGATAAAAAAATAACACAGAGATGGATCACAACTCATATGATTTTGTTATTGTTGCACAGTCGATTGTTTAATGAATTGTTGAGAAGTAACCATTTTCTTACTCCCTTTCATTTTATCACTTTTCTGCTTAATAGAACCCCCTTAGATATCCCAAAACCCTTTTTCACCCCCTGCTCATTGACAATTATTAAATGAATTTTATGGATTGGATTGAATGGGTCTGATGTGATTGTTGAACCAAACTTTGTTTCATATTAATAGATGTCATGTATGGTTTGTTTAAGAAGAAATTTTCTAATAAAATCTACATACAAGATGATCTTCTTCAGCAGATGAATCCATGGCCAAAATAACATGGGCAGAGGAAATTGGAATAGAGGGCCTAGAAGGCCAAGATTCTCAATACATTTTGATGTTGATCCACAAGAGTTAAACTAGCTC
This sequence comes from Picea glauca, assembly GCA_000966675.3. NCBI lineage: Eukaryota > Viridiplantae > Streptophyta > Pinopsida > Pinales > Pinaceae > Picea > Picea glauca. The sequence goes on from JZKD02S0064193.1 coordinate 352,734, forward strand.
TTCCAAGCTATATTTTTCAATTGGATTGGATAAGGGGTAGTCCAACCTAGACCAGAAAGGCCTCCCTTACAACCCCAGCATGTCCTTGGTATCCCTGGCCCCCCTCATGTTTCATTGCAACCTGAAGTTCCTAAGAATGACGGATGGAAGGAGATTGTTCACCCAACAGTCTCCCAACATTGTGACTGGACAAATTTGTCTCTACATGGTCCTCCTCCACATGTTAACCCAATTTTCCATATTTCCCACACAAGAAAAAGACTCAAAACTGAATCCCACCACATGCATCACAAAGGAAAAGTTTTTGTTGCCCCCTCCTCTCCCTTAAGTGATTCAACCAAATCTGTTTCATCTCGCATGCACTTGAGAGATGATTGTTCTCATGTCATCAGTGAGATCAAGCCTCAAGGCTCCACACAACCTAAGGCTAATTCAGGAAATTCAAAAGGAGATAGAAACAATAAAGGGAAAATTACCTCCCAAAGTGGCAAATATGGTTTTTGAGTATATTTTATTATTGTTTTGTTGAGAACAGTTGATTGCTGAAGTTTTTGGACAGCATATTGTTTTTGGATATTTTGGATATTATATGTTTAGATATGATTTAAAATATCATTGATATTTAATTTTAAAATTATGAGAATGATTATGGGAGCCACAAGGAAGGATGTGTTTGATTGATTGACTAGTTATGTCTATTTTTGTTAAGAAACTAAAGGGAGTCACAAGGGGTCTCACCTACTAGTTATTATTTCTTAAAAGACCCTTATTATTATTATTATATTAATCCTTCCCCTAAGTAAATGTTAGTTGAGTTTTAGCTAACTTAACTAAAAGAAGTATTTGAACTACTTCAACTAATTTGGGATGCATAAAATCAAAATGAGAAGGAAGAACAAAGGAGAATAGAAGGAGAAACCATATTAAGGTTTTCTCTTGAGTTTTATTGAGATAGTTTAGTTTTCATTCATTCTTCAATTCATTAAAATCCTAATTCTCTTTTATGAAAGCAGGGTCCTATTGTAGACAACAATATTCAAAGTTGAATTACATCATTCAAACACTTGTTTTCATAGGTGTTGATCTATCTTTGATAGTTTGTGTAGACTTGCTTGTTTATGAATTAAATTTCATGATTGATAAAGGATATTGTGCAGAGTCGAGTGGGAAACAGTCTGTGGCAAGCTGATCCAAATTTTAAAGTTCAGTTTTTTACTTCATGTCAGAGTCCTTTTGTATGGTTTTCATCGGGGATATCTAAGTTTGACTTTGCTCCAAACTCCCTCAGGGATTTTTGTAAAGAAAACGATTCTTTTGATTTCTTGGAATGAAATAAGCGATTGTTATTCTGTCTCATCTATGTTAATATGTGTCTTGGTATTTTTTTTATTTTATCTCCACATTTACTTTTACATATGTTATATTCAGAAAATTATATAAAAAAGTTGAATTTTACAAAAAAAAAATATTTTAAAAAATCAGCCTAAGCCTTTGTGACTAATAATTGTGGATTAGGAAATAATTTTTGAGGCTATAAAGATAGGGTGATATTCTCGTCTATCTTTCCTTAGCCAAGCAAGATCTGAAAATGCTTGAGTAAGATTATTTCGTATATTTTCCTCAACATTTATTTGGCGACCATACTGGGGAGATCTTCCATATCTCTCAGGTTGTTTTTTTTTATGCTTGATTATCATTGAATATATTTACATTTTTTATATTGATCCTTTGACTGTTTCTTTTCTTCATGACTATACCTATTGCAAGGAAGCCCAATATTGAGCCCGGTCTTCAAGATCATACTAACATTGATTTAAACTTGATTAATACCATCTTAGATACCACTAATACTTAGGTTGAGCTTAGTCGCTCATGGGAAGAAATTGAACAAGACATAAGTATCCAAGAACATTGGGAATCTAGGCAAAGACAACCTAGGAATCAACCATAGCTTTCTTTTTTCTACAGTTTTGATCTTATTTTCATGTCCTTAGACCCTTGTATCTCTAGGAGAAGAAAAGGTTTATCACCAGAAATTAATCCTATTGTTGAAATAGGAAGAAGGAACATTGCTTTTTCAACCTAACAAAGTTCTCTAAGGAGAACTTTGTCTATTTCATCTAGTTCGTCTTTCTCTCCCTTGCTTATCATTCACAAGATTGCATCTAGTGGTGGATCTGGTGGCACTGGAGGTTCTTCTTCATCTCAATATTTAGCCTCATTAGTGATTGGCAGCTTATATAGTAACCAAGTCCTTGTCCAATATACTACAAACCCCACCAAAGTCATTAAAAAGTATGGACTTTATCAGTTTGAAGAAGATTCTACAACTACCCCATGGCATGTTTCCTCCCCTCTTAACCTAGCACCTGCTACTCATCCACTTCCTAAATTCAAAGAGCATCTCCCTAGGTTTTTAGGGAATAACACTTTCACTATGAATGAACACTTGGTGGAATTTGCTAATGCTTGTCACAACATAGGAGCCAATGACAACAATACTTGTATGCACTTATTTGTGAATTCCCTTGAAGGGAAGGTTACGACAATTTTTTTTTATCTCCCTCCTAATATTTTATCTACTTGGGAGGAGTTAGTATATTTGTTCAAATATACCCATGGGCAATGCAAAATCCCAATCGAGAAGTTATGGGAGTACAATAAAATCGCTTATAAGGATGGTGAGAGTATCAAGTCCTTCAACTTGTGTTTCACTAAATTGTACAACCAAATCCATGAACTCATTCGCCCTCAGAACCAAGCCACTTTCATGCATTATTATAATGCATTAACTTCCCTCTATAATCATAGGCTTGAGGAAAAGGCCATTGAAACCCTTGGTTTCGCTCTGCACACTTGTTTAGAGTATGAAGAACAACTTGAAAGAATAGGTACTCCTAACGGATACTCAGTTAAATAGACAGACATGCCCACCCTATTACAACATTTACAAGACATGAATAATCGAATGATATAGTATGAGAGGAAAGGAAATGTCCCCTCTCTTACCCCTGGAGCTTCATCTTCTTCTGCACCCCCCTTTAGAAATCTAAATGAAAACAATTTCCAGCCTAAATCTATCATGCCTCGTATTTGGTGTCATTTTTGTGAGGAACACCCTGAGGAATGTACCTATGAGGTAAATAAGAGTTCCATAGATAAGATATTTGGTAAAATACCTGAAACTACTATTGTTATCCTAGACTTTGCAGAGCCAGAGGATTTCATGATCATAAACACTAGGAATAAATCCTATGCTCCAAAAATCAAATATGATCCTCGTCGTACTTCTTCTAGCCCAAGCTCATCTTCACCAGCTACTATTGTTCAGTTTTCTAAGGCTCTAGACAATCAATGAACTACCTCCCCTCTCCCCTCTTCCTAATTAAACATTCTAAATCAGTTGGCCAACATCAAAGCAGATGTTACCCTCCTGGACATGGTTGTTTTCCCTGAACAATAGAAGCATGTAAAACATTTCATGGAAGGAAAAGATTCCATTGTAGACAACCTATCTGAAGAGGTAGATGAACATGATTCATCTGTAAATAAAGTAGGTGTACATAACTTTAGACACCCTGTAAAAAAAACCCGTTTTGTATTTTTGTAAATATTGTGGATAAAATTGTCCATTGTTGTCTCATTGATGGCGGTTCGGGCCCAAGTGTAATCTCGAAAATTACTATGGAAGAGCTAGGCTTGTCTTGTACAAATGAAAACGCTAGAAGCATGCTCTCTTATAATAGTTTACAAAAAATGACCATCGGTGAAATCAAGGACATGACCTTGGTTTTTTGCGCACATCCTCAAATAAGGAAAACCCTTAATATTCAAGTAATAGATATCCGAGTGAGTAATTACTCGATCATCTTAGGAAGAGATTGGAAAGATCTGATAGGTTGATACCTCTCACTCGACGAGACACACTTATACGTTCCTCGAAATGGTAAAACCATCATATTCCTAAGAGAGGGGAGAATTTCACCTTACATAGAAAGCGTCCCACATCCTAATGTGAATTATATCAAGGAGGACCTAGGAGTGTATTCCATATTTGCAGATGAGGACAACACTACCTTGGAACAAATCGACTTGGAGGATGGGATGTGGCATATGCACTTTGATGGTTCATGCTCCAATGAAGGAAACTAAGATGTTATTATCTTGTACTCTCATGTGGGTAATATTCATTACTTTTACTATAGGTTAGATTTTTCTTGCACAAACAATGTCATTGAATTTGAAGTGTTATTGCTAGGCATTGAAAATGCCTATAATATAGGTTGTGGCCACCTTACGGTTTTTGGGGATTCCAAACTTGTTGTAAACCTTGTACGTAAGATATAATCTCCTAGAAACAAGTTAATGAAACATTATTCCCAAAATATTTGGGCACTTATCTAGAACTTATTATCTTTCAATATCACTCATGTTAAATGGGAATTGAACTCAATGGTTGACAAGTTAGTTGTTTTTTCAGCCTCTCCTACTCGGAAACTTCTACCACAAAGAACTAATTGTACCTTTCAATATTTGTATAATATCTACATCCTTGACAACATAGAGTCATGGTAGGTCTTTGTTAATGATGAGAGCATTTGTTCTTTCATTAAAAACGAACCTTATAAGCCTAAGGAAATTATATCGTTAGAAGATAACAAGATTCCTAAAGGCTTGACTCCTCTAGAAAGTTCAATTTCATCGAGTGATGTAGGAAACAAAGAAAAACATAAATAAGAGGAGTCAAAAAGGAAATTTGGTGAAACCATTTCCTTGAACATTGGAACACCCGAGTCTCCAAATAATGTTAAAATAGGTTCCCAATGTTCTGGTGAAGAAAAATTGAAGTTCGCTAAGCTACTTGGTGAATTTCAAGATGTTTTTCCTTAGTCTTATGAGGATCTTCATGGTTTTGATATTGATCTTATACAGCGTGCCATTCCTATCAAGGAGGGAATAAAACCAGTTAGAAAAAAACAAAGACCCATTAACCCTGCACTGGAATAAACTATTTGAAAGTAGTTGGAAAATCTCTTGAAGGCTCAGATCATTTTCCTGGTTAAGTATTCTAAGTGGGTTTCCAATTTGTTTCTCGTTCGGAAAACAACTGGTCAAATCAAATTAAGCGTATATTTTCACGCATTGAATAGGGCTAGTATAAGAGATCACTTCCCTCTCCCTAATATGGAAATGATTTTGCAACAAGTTGCAGGGTCACAGATGATGTCCTTACTTGACGGTTTTTCTGGTTATAATCAAATCAAGGTAAAAAGGGAAGATAAATATAAAACCACTTTTATTACTCATTGGGGCACTTTTGCTTATGAGTGTATGCCTTTTAGCTTATCTAATGCAGGTGTCCCTTTTCAAATAGCTATGCAAATATATTTTGACAATTTGATTGACAAGATTATTCAGATCTATCTTGATGACTTAACTGTGTATTCTAAAAATCGATCAAATCATTTTGGTCATCTTAAAATATTTCTCACGTGATGCAGGAAATTTGGCATTTCTCTAAATCCTTCTAAGTCTATTTTTGGCATTACCAAGGGAAAGATTCTTGGCCACATTGTCTATGATTCAAGAATAATCATTGTTTCTGAAAGGATTGTTGTTATCCTAAATCTGCCTGCTCCCACTTCCAAGAAGGAGGTTCAATCTTTCATGGGTGTTATTAACTTTGTCTATAGGTTTGTTCCTGATTTTGTTGTAATGGTCAAGCCAATTCATAATCTTATTAAGAAATATCGTTCCTTTTATTGGATAGATGATGTTGAAAATGATTTTGTAGGGATCAAGAAAGAAATCAATTTTTCACCAGTTTTGGCGAAGCCATAGTTTGAGAAAGAATTTATGATATATACTAATGCCATAGAGGAAGCATTTTCTGCTATCCTCATGCAGTGTGATGACCAAGGTAATGAAAAACCAGTGGCTTACATGAGTCAAATATTGTTTGATGATGAGTTTAAATATTGTTTTATTGAAAAGCATGCTTTGTCTCTTGTTAAAGATGTTGAAAAATTTCACCACTTCATCTTAGGTAAGCACACATTGGTTAAAATCCCTTTACCCGCTGCCAAGTTTTTTCTCTCACGGACTTATCTTTCAGGGAATATTGTACACTGGTGTTAGCGATATTTCTTGTTAAGGGGGTTGGAGTGTGAAAGGATGGGTTAAAATCCATTTGTCCTAAGTTTTGGGCGATAATGCGCCCACGGTAAACAACACGCAAGTCCGAGCGGTCCAGATTTGCGCGCCCGGATCAACGGAACGCGTTGGATTCCGGACCCCCCTTGCCTTTCTACCTTTAAGCGGGAGGGGGGGGGTCTGGAATCGGGGGCGCACCTCTCCAACGGCTCAGATCAGCATGCCCGGATCAACGGTG
>JZKD02S0064194.1:0-25598 GCA_000966675.3 Picea glauca
GACATACTTGATTGAGCATCATCTCATAAAGCCTACTAAATTCCACACCATGATTCAGGCCTTCAAAGGCCACCCTAGTAAAGGACATGAAAACTCTCAATGATAACACTACTATGCATCAAGATGCTCTTGAGGAGTTAACATACTACCAAATCATAGCACTTCACGATCAGTTAGAGATATGGACTGCCTACATCCTGGATAAGAACACATAAGCAAGACATGACAACAAATTTGGATTTGTTGTTAACTATATCTTATTTTTTCTTTTTCCAACCACTTTCAACTTCTTCCTTTTCCTCACATGTGTCAAACAACTAGTAAGGGAAGCTAAAAGGTCTTTTGTAACTAATTATTGGGTAATCCAAGAAGGAATTTTTGAGAGTTAGTAATAATTGTATAAATAAAGGAAGAGACCTATTTTGAAGGGGATTTTTGGCTCTCAAGCTTTGTATACACTCTAGAAACTACTTTCATAGAAAATACTTGGTTAACTAATATTGAGAATCCCTGAGGGCTAACTTTTGACAAAGACAAAACTTGTGTGTATTGGTGTTTGTTTTGAACTATTTACAACATAATGTTTGTTGTCCACATGGGTTGTAAGAACACATTTTTCTTATAGAATTTTCTGATGCAATTAATGTTATTATTGCAATTTGTTATTCCTTCTTATACTTAATGAACTGAGAATATGAGTTGTTGATGTATCTAGAGATATGACTTATACTTTTTTGGTTATACATTTGTATGCATGTGTTATATAACTTTGTAAATTCATGACAACTATCTGATTGGGGTGTTTTGCAGACTTTAGTTTCATTTCAACTCATTTGATTACTACAATTTGTTCCTAGATAGGATAGGATATATTAAAGTAGATTAGTTTTCCTTTATGCATTTAGATAGTATTCATCTACACATTTCATTTTCATAAACATCCATACATTCACCCTCAAAACCAACAATGGCATTCGGGCTAGAATCTGGATGGGTCTCCTCAACCAAACTATGCATAGTATAATTGGGACCATGTATCAGGGAGTACCCGTTACTGTTGCAAGAAATTTCTGCCCTGTCAATAGATTTGGTTCTAGAAGGATGGACTGAAATTGTACGACTTACATAAACACACTGCATACGCATGGATATTCCTCCAAAAATATCCATGTTCAATCTTTTTTTCCTCATATCAATTCAAAGTAGGACATTATGTTTGAAGACACAAAACCTACATTTGGAAGTACTAATGGCAGCATCAAAACTCAAATAGAAACTTGATTTCCCATACCCTATGAAGAGTTTACTAAAACTTTATTTATTACCCATGCATACACAAAATTTCTTGGTAAACTAACAACAACCTGGGAACTCCCAAGGAGGGGAACCAATTGCATGAGGTGACCCAATAATAGAACCAATATTCTTGTTGACTCCATAGAATATCTGATTGAAACTACTTTCCAGGAAGTACTTATGCCCTTGAATCAAATCCCTCCTACCCCTCTTGAATCCAAGCATAACATCGACGGTGAAAACCAAAAAATTGATATGGGTGAATGAGAAGACTGAAGAGTAGTTATTCCATCATGGTTATCCAAAGGTTCTATGAATAAATAGAAAAAACTTTGCATAAAATGCCCAGAAAACCTAAAAAACGACTTCCAAAATTCGATCCAGACAAGCCCGGATCACCAAACAATTATATTTAGAATTTCTTTCTACCTACCTGAATCCTCTTTGTTCACTATGAATACATGGTTTGCAAACTTTTCCCTTACACCTTTGCAGGAAAATAATCCATATGGTACTTCAACCTCCCTCTCGGTTCCATAACAAGTTGGGAATATTTTGAGAAGGCCTTTATTGGAAAGTTCAGAGAAGAAAAAACTCTTGCATCTTTACAAAAAATATTAGGATCTATAAAGATAGAAAATAAAGAGAAAGTGAAGGACTTCAATAAACACTTTACTACGGTTGTAAATAATTTTTTTTTCAAGACCTCTCCCCTAGAATACTTAGCTATCGAATATTACACTTTGATTTTGATTCCTTCCATAGGCATGTTTGTTAAACGAGCTGGTGAAGAAACCTTAGCTTGCATTTGAAGACGCTGAAGCTATTGAAAAGGAATTGTTATCGTACAACAACCATTCATACTCCAAAGAGATTAGGTTAGCTAGAAAGAATCCTTTATTACTTATGAAACCTCCTAAGAAAGATCCTAAAGATCTAGATAGCGTGGTTAAACTGGTCAAGAAGTTGTCAAACAAAGTTGTTGATATTATGAAGAATGTCGACGAAGGAACATCAAGGACTAGACCTTTCCTTTTGTTCTTTAAAATAAATGACAACCCTCTTAAGTGTTGTAGTTGTGCAACTTCAGGTAGTCATTCTCCACAAAAAAGTACAAGAAGAACCATCTACACCATTAAAGAAGTCTCAGGAAGAAATTGAATACCACAGAAGAGAAGTCTACTTCCACAAGTAAAAGATAGAAAGAAATAGAGTAAAATTAAGTTTCGAAGTAGAGAATTCAGCCCCTCACGAAAAGAAAGGTGATTTGACAAGCATAAATAGAGGCCAGTTCATTTCATTATGATAGACAAAATTATCTCCACATCTAATGCGCACTAGGAAGTTGTTTTGTGACATTTGTTTCATGACAACTACAATTCTTGGTATATTTACTTATTCACTATCTTTTTGGAGAGGTGCTAGGCTTGGGGGAAGGATATTCTTGGTTGTTCTTGGTTATATTATTGAGTCGCTGGCTCTTGGAGATGTTAGGCTTGGGAAGGAATTTCTCTGTATAGTATTTTTGATCTGCTGATGGTGATGTACTGGTAATATCTTGGACTGAATTCCTCTATAAGAAAGGTTGTTGGGTTTTATCCCAAGGTTGGGTTTCCCAGGATAAACTCTTGTGTTCTTGTATTGTGATCTTGTGTCTACTAGGCATGGTTAATATTTCTAGATCCTGTTATTTTCATTGCATTGTTATAGTTGAGATTTTCACTGTATAGTTATTCTATGATAAATGTGGTATGAAAGTAAATATTTTTTGTAATCGTAAGATAATAACTATCAAGATATGAGAATCATAAGAGTCAACATGGTATCAGAACTTTGTTGAAATATCTCCATTGCACATTTTTTTTTTGTCGCTGCAAAGATCTTAACTTGTCAAGCTTGTTGAGAAATTTATTCGAGGATGCTAATATTAGTTTTTTCCTAGGTCATCTTGTCCTAGCCTAGTGCACCTCTTGGTGGTCTCAAATTGAAACTTGGTGAAAGTTTAAATTTCACCCTACAACACACTACAACAGTTGCAATAACATTCCGTAAAGTTCGTTGAGAAAATTATTAGGCTAAGTTGGGAAGAATTTTAGCATAGAGAAGCTTGCATTTCCCTAGCACACCTACTGCACTTATTATACTGACAATCAATCAAAGTTGAAATTTTAGGGTTTCAAGCTTGTTGACATTTTCCTGGACATTGAACCTTCTTATTCAGATTTCTGACTTCTTCTTGTTGAGCTGATGTACTGTCTCATATTAGAAGACAGGTTGGATGGTGCTAAAAATTTCATATGCATGCACTTGTATATAAGGTATATCATGAAGGTGTTTGCGGAATATGTACACTTGGAATAAGGACCTTTGTCCAAGCAGTGACAATAGATCCATTGGGATCTTAGATCTAGTGCACTCAGAGTTGGAGGCAATAGTGGTGATGTCTCCTATAGTATATGAAAACTAGAAATCAAATGAGACAACAACAACAAGACTCCATGTTTTCATATCAGGTTTTGATATTTTGTATTGTTGCATCTTAAGGAAATATTGTAATTGGGACAACAGTCTTTAGAGTTCTATTACTGTTGAGTAATTTTTCTATCAAATGTCTATTAACACTTGAATATTGTTAGTACAATGATCATTGTGTAAATGGTCATTATTTAGTACTAATGATGCACTTATTTACAAAATGAAATTTATCTCTTCTAGGAGACGTTCTTGGTTGTTGTATTTGTCCCAGGTAGGTTTCCTTGTAAATTCCATGGAGGTTAACATGGATATGTTCTCATTTTTTTTTGGGTAGGTTACCGCGGAAGAATGATTGGTAACAACACTGGAGAAGTCTTGTTATCATTTCTTATTATTGTTCTTGTTACAGGAAGGTCACAGGTGATAGCTCCGAGAAATAGCTATAATGACGGTTTCACTTGTTCCTGTTCTTGTTCTTGTTCTTGTTCCAAGAAGGTCACAGGTTATAGCTCTGAGAGGGAGCTATAGTGACGGTTGCAGGAGGAAATAGATTGTATGGTATATATTTTGAGACATGGATTAGACTATATAGACATGGATTTGTATACATGACAATATACATCCATATATTGAAGGTGAAAAGAAAAAAGTTAGAACCTTTTGGAAAGAAGGATATTTTTTGTGGGATATAGAGTGTTCCACATAGAGATTGATAGTGAGGAGAAGAAGGATTTGTAGGATGACTATACAATTCAATTGTTCACTCTTCAAATCATTAGGAAGAGTCTATAGAGCCAAAATAGCTAGTGGATCTATCCAGAGGCATGGCAGTGACTAGGTAGAGGCCAACATGGCTTCGTGATACTTTGCAAGATGCAGTGAGACGTGAAATTCTTTGTGATACTCAAAGTTTCTCTACTTACATAAAGTCAAAATTATGAGGAGGAGTAGGTGGCTCCATCAGTGGTGAGGCAGATGGCCCCACCAAGTACTAGCTCAGAGGAAGCTAGAGTTCAGAGGGAGTCATCCCTTAGGATCTAGTAAGGAAGAGTAGCCTCCCAGTACAGTTCATTGGAGATCAGACTTCAATGGAAGTCAGTAGGTGCAGGAAGAGAGTAGATGTCTCCATAGATTGTACATACTTAGAGGGAGTCAAGTTACAGAGGGAGAATGAAAAAATAGAGTGAGCATGATCTTAGAGAGAGTCAGTTGGCTCAATGGGAGAACTGATCATTCAGAGAGAGATCCCCCTCAGATTTAGGGGGAGAGAGACATTTTCCAAGACTAATAGACATGTGTCATGAGTTGAGGAGGCCTCTAGGAGATGTGAGATCTCCTATTAGGATACAGTTGTTTTAGTATGTCTGTTGGACAACTAAGAGGGGGGGGGGGTGAATCAATTGTTACTGTGCTTAAACAATTATGCCCATTTTAAAATCTTTAGAGAACACTCAATGACGATCACAATAATGCAAGGAGGTAAGTAATAGAATATTCAACATCAATCACACACATGAAATATATAGAGACAAATATTTCCTGAGGAAACCCATAAAGGGAAAAAACTCTTATTCTTGATATGATAAGTGTAATATTTATTTTTTGTACATTATCATTCTTGGGAGCTCCAACTCCTCTTGAGGCTACAACCTCTATTTTAAAAGATGCAACTTGTTGAGAGCACCAACTCTCTAGTTTCTCTAGCACCCACTAGAAGGAAGCACCAACTCTCTGGTTTCTCTATCACCCACTAGAAGGAAGCACCAACTCCCTGAGTGTTCCAAAACCAATTGAATGGAAGCACCAACTTCCAGTTACACAGGCACCAACTTGTATAACAGAGAACAATAGTTCTCCCTTGCACCACCCTGCCACCCTGGTTTTTCTGGCTGCAACCAGATGCAAGCTACAAATCCCTGTGTTCAAGCACCCACTTGAAACTCTGAGGACAACAGTCCTCCCTAGCACCTCCCTACCACCCTGAAATATAAATCTTTTATTTTCATAAATTTATCACAGTGATACAGTATTTATCAATGGCTTACCAGTCTCATCATTGTTCTACTACACTACTCTACTCTGCCTGCATCAATGTCTTCCTGCACGCACCTCTTGTGCTTTTTGTTCTTCTACCTTTTATGATCTATGCACCATGTCCATTCTATGTGCTATGTCCATTCTATGTGCTATTCCTCTTCTATGCATTTCATCTGTTGCACACAACCTACTTCTACTCGCATGAATCACACTCAACAGAAGCAAACATCTCTTCTCTGGTCTACACGTATTTATCATGCCAAGTCCTCTGGCAGGGCATACACTCAACTCTTCGTCCTCTCTGGTGATCATCCTGAGTCTGTTCTTCATTAGTGGTCATTATCCTGAGAATCTTTGGCTTCTTTGGCAGTTACAGTCTTCGACGCATTTCCATCTGTCAATTGTCTAAATGATGAATCTTCACTTCACTGGTAGTTACCTCAAGACTCTTCATCTCCTCTAGTGATCACACTCAAGCTCATCGAATTCTCTAGCAGATACAATCACTTCATTTCTGGAAGTTACAATTAGTCCTTTCCAACAGTTACATAGATAACTTTTGTGTGCTCATTCCTTTGGCACATTTTCCCTTCCTAAGAAAAACTTCACAGCGGGAGCTATATTTTCTTGCTAAGCCCCTTCCTTTCATGTGACTGTCGGTGGTGACCAAACGCCTATTCGAAAAGGCACTTCCCGATTCCTGTCTAGTGAGCGTTGGCTCCCTTTCATGATATGACCTTGGGCTATGAGCTTCATGTTACCACATGATTGTGGGCACGTCCATAGGCAGTTTGAGAGAAATCCGATTTTCTCCTCGCAATTCACTACGAACCTCCATGCATCCTTTCTCCAAAACTGTGGTTTCAATTGTGGCCCGCTCACGAAAAATTAAGATCTGAGCATGTTTTGGCCCCACAATGGAGCACGAATGTCGATCTCACGATCTTGATGGTACTCTTGAAAAAATGGTTCAGATCTATCCTCTCAAGTATGTGGACCATATCTTACCTTCCTACATCAATGACTGAGATTTACTACGTGATCCAAGCTTTGGGAGTTTCAGATCCCAAAACCTATTTCTACTGACTGGATATCTTCCAGAATGGAAGATCTGCTGACATATGTCCTCTTCAATCGATGGCTCTACCTTCTTTCATTTGTCCACGCATGATCCTTAGTATCAACGATCAGGTGACATGTGGCCCTCCAAACCAACGGACGAGATCGATTTCACCTTTTCGGCTTTGGGAGTTTCGATTATCAAACTCAGCTTTCTTCCAGAGCATTTCACCCGAAGTCCAAAATCCAACAACGCGTGTCCCTTTCGGATCAACAATCACGAACCTTTTGCATCTCTAGACTTTAGAGATTTCAACTTACGCTATCCTTCCACTAGAGTAGATCAATGGATGAGAGTGCTCCCGAAGTGATCTTTCAGATCAGACGTCTCATGTCCACTTCAGGACTTCAACATTCAGGACTTTAGAGATTTTGTCATTTTCTAGTGGTAAAGCTCCCGAAGTAAAACTCCCGGAGTGACATAACTATTGTGTCACTCGATGATGTGTCACGAGATGAGCATATTCCATGTGTCACTTAGATTCGTGATTTTCGCGTACCTAAAATGTTGATTTGAACTTGACACTTGTCGTTCTCTGACTATGCCACATGTCCTTGCTGACATAGACTGTTGACATGATCTGCTGACGTGGTCTACTGACCAACAACACTAATCCAACAATCCTTGTATGTCCTCCAAATCCGATGGTCCTGATTCATTTCGGATTTACGGGCTTCGAGTTTTTCCAATCTCAAACTTTATGGAGCGTAACCTCCTCGTATGTTTAAAACCGAACTAAATGTTGTTTGTGGATCAGGATATTAGATCAACGGCTTGATCTGTCAACATTGCAGCTCTGCTATATTATCCTATCCTTCCACTTGAAAGTGATCCAACGAATGATGGGAATTATCATAATCAAATTCTCAAACATTTTCCTCACTTATCCTTTCCTTCCACTCAAACTGATCTGACGGCTTAGATTAGTACTCGATCCAACGGTCGAGATATCCTCTTCATGAACTCGGACTTCGCGAGTTCCTGCAAATTTGCCTTTGAATTTCATGATTTTCGAGTAAGTGAAATGTTGATCTCTCGCCACATGTCCTCTCTCAATGAATAGTCATAATTTAGTCCAGCTCTTCGACTCTCCGGACTTCGGGTTTTTCAATTCTCAAACTGAAAAATACTAGAAGTGATTTTCTCCGGAGTTGAGGATCATGTGCCACCTGTTAGTCTTGACGATGGACGATCCCTGCTTACTTCGGGACTTTGAAAATTTTTCTCTCCGATGCTCGTCCAAAGGCTTAACCTTCATTCATTTATTTCTGGATCCAACAACTGCTGATCCTCTGTGCTCATATCCAATGGATCAGATCTATACTTCTCCTCTGCACTTCCTCTGGTCACTGGGCACTGATATAACGGTCATCGGGTATTCAATATTGGCGATCCAATGACTACTTTCGTTCTTCCTCCTGAGATTTATGATCTCTTTGACTTAGAAGATTTTATAAGTGTTCAAAGGTCTCGACCTTTTCTCCTCCTGTGAGTCCTTCTCTTGGACCTCGACTGCACTTCTGGAAAGCCCAAAGAGTTATCTCATCTAAGCTTTGGTCTTTTCATACTGTTTTCTCCTCCTGAGATTACGATTCTTTTCGAGCTTTGATCTTTGCATACTCACGCTATTCCTCCTAAGCTTTGATTTTCATATTGTTTTCTTCTTCTCCTGAACTTATGCTTTCCATGTTTTCCATCATTGTTGCTTTCCTCATTGCTTCTTTTCTTGCCTGTAAACATACCATCATCATTGTTTTTCTTTCCATCAATGACAAGCACACTCTGCCTGTAAACATGCCAACAATATCCCCCTTTGGCATTGATGGAAACCCTCAAAGGCTGCGCTAGTCTGTTTGGACCTCCAACTGTATCATCCAAACCACTCCTTTTCTCCCCCTTTGACATCGTTGTCAAAGAAAAAATGCTCCCCCTGAGCTGCTGCAGTACTTTTCAGAGGTATCAGATATTCAACCAATACATACTCCCCCTAACAAGATGGACTCTCTTATTTGAGTCCTGCAGAGTATTTGTATCTAAACCAAAGTATTCTCCTTCTGATTCTTGGCCTTGTTAATATACATCTTCAGCTGTGTCCTCTTTAGTATACTCAATATTGCTCACCTCTCTTACTCAGACTCCTTCATCAACCTTTTATTGTCATAACTAAATGAATCCCCCTGTCACTCTTCTCTCTCTGCTTCCGACTGCTCTCCCCCTTTGGTAAAAGGTCATCTCTTTCTGACAAGTTCTTTCCTCTTGTTGTCTCTATAGGATGTCATCTATATCATTTTTTGTACATCAAAATGTTGCTATTGCGGGTGTCATTATCATACTGGAACCCTGTGCAATTGTAGCTCATATTTTTCAAACAACCCTTGGATATTCCCATTGATATTCATCTATATCTAACCAGATGTATCCATCTTTATCCAAGATTATTCTTTACTGTACATTTCTCTAAAGTCATCCAAGAAATTTTATACTATGCTTTTCACATGACTGCAATTATTTTTGCAACAATTAACTTCATTCATGTTCACATGTTTAGTCTTTTCTATCCACATCTGTCAGTGTTTTGGTTTCTTGAACTTTGTTCTCTGATCTTTTATTACAACAAATTCATTTTTCTTCTATGAGTCCTACAATCCAAGGATTTTATGACCATATTCATCACAAGGAAAAATAATAACTGTTACAAACACTCTCATACCTCCTTTGATTCATCCATGAAGGTGTCTCTCTTCTAAACTTACTTTGAGGTGTCTGAGTAGATTTTGGGTGTCCTTCTTGATATGATCTTCTAAATATTGCAGTATTGCTTTCATTCTTTGAACATGAAGAACCTGAGTCATACCTGCTTTCCCTTTTTACAAATGAAGGACTTGCATCAAGTTTCTTAGGAGTACTGATTTCTTCCTTGTTGTATCCAAGATTGGATTTGTCTTTTGGTGATCTCTGACTATCCAAGATCTCATCCAGGATCATGGAATTGTTCAAGAACTTGATTTGGGTGTTTGACTTCTCAACCTTCTTTCTAATATTCACAACTTTTTCTTCCATCTTATGACATACTTCTTATTCTACTTCTTCTTTTCTTGCATGGGAGGATTCAATATCAACATCATTATCTGTCCTTATGCCTTTAGCCACCACTTGTCACGAGTTTACATTTTTTACCTTAAAATATTCTTCAAAGGTCACATTTCTTGTTTTGATTTTACTCATAGACAAAAATTTATCCTTGTCTCCAGTCATGTTCTTGGAACATCCACTGTCTATATTCCAGGAATCCTTTTGTTTTTGAGTTGAAAGTACTAGACCACTTTTTTCACTATCTTTCTTTTTCCATGTGTTGGCATTTCTAGCAAAGAGCTTTATCCTTGGATCTGCTTTGTAATTATTCAGATGGTAGTTTGCAGCTTTGTGGACAAATTTATGACAGTAATATCATTCAAGCTCATTGTTCAATAGGTCAAAGTGATTGTTGCAACGTTGTCTACTCATTGACTATTTATTATTTCTTGACCTCCTCAGTTGCATGTCTCTAAACTTAATTTGACAATTTGCAATCTGTGGTTGTTTGTTACTTCACTGTCTCATTCTTTGTTGTGGAAGATATTTATTCCTTGGGTGTCTTGATTGTTCATTTATAAATCTTAAGGAACAATTTACAACTTTGTGGCCAAAGTTAGAACAGTAGAAACAATATCCATAGAAAATATCTTTGTACCTGGAAAATGGTTTTCTTCTTTGAGCAGGTTAATTTCTTCCATGCTGATGATTTCCTTGAGCAGAGGGTGTATTATTTATTTGATCTATAGATTCGGTTCTGGCACCTTTTCCTTTACTCCTCCTTGGCGGTTTATTATCTTCCTTTGTTTCTACAGGTTTGTTGTTGTCATTGGTTGTAGATTTGACAAACTTGATGGATGCTATGTTGCTTGGCTGACCACTACTTGACCCCTCTTCATAACCCAAACCAGTTTTCAACTTTGGATTCCTTTGCTGATTCAGAATGGTGGCTAATTCTTCTGAGGCTGATGCTTGAGAGATTCTGGTGATACAAGGCTTGAAACTTCTCCAACTCTTTCCTAGTTTTCACTACTTCTTCTTCCAGAGCTTCACATCTTGCCTTCTTTTCTGATAAATGTTGTTTCAGAATGTCTTTGATTTTCTTTGCCTCTAATAATTTCAATTTTAGTAAAACAAATTCTTCACTTGGTTCTTTACCATTCTTTTCAAACTACATCAACAACTGTTTTTGTTTTTTTTTTCTTAAGTCTGAGTCTGTCAATCTCTTCTAAAGCACTGATCAACTCTCCTTCCAAGTCAACCACAACTTCTTCATTATTAACATCATTTCCTATGCTTTCATTATCATAATCCTACTTGGACATAATCACAAATTAATTAACCTTATCTTCCCAGGAAGAGTCATTATCTATGTCTTTTGAAGAGTCATCACTCTTTACACATAAAATTTTCTTTTTATCAAATCTCTTGGATTTGTACTTCTCTTCACCTTCAGAGTTCCGGTCCTTCTTATTGTGTGGACAATTAGATGCAAAGTGACCTATCTTTCCATAGTCAAAACACTTGAAGGGAAACTTGCCTTGATACTTGCATGATCCTTTCTTTAGTCTTCTCAAAAAAATTTGTTCAATTTCATTAGGCTCATATTCCTCATTCTTATCTTCTTTAAAATAATCTTCTCTAGTGGTGGATTTATCTTTACCTATCCTCATTTCATATGAAGTAAACGTTCCTAGAGGTTGTTAAAAATCCAAATCTTTTAGATCATTAAATTCTTCTATAGCAGAGAACTTTGGGTTGAATCTATCTGGCAGAGATCTCAAAATTTTCTGAACTAAAGAGGCTTCCTAAAAATTTTCACCAAGTGCTTTCATTGCATTTACTAGTTCCTCAACTCTTAAGAAAAATTTATTAACTGTCTCATCCTCATTCATCTTTAGTTGTTCAAATTGTAATCTATAGGTTTGAATATTGGCATCCTTTACCTTCTCATTACCTTCATAACTACTAATGAGTTTTTCCCACATTGCTTTAGCAGATTCTAAGTGCATAAATTTTAAAAATTATTCTTTTGCAATCCCACTCAGAATAGCATTCATAGCCTTAGCGTTGAAGCTGAATTCTAGCTTGTCATCCTTATTAGCTAGTACAAATGGCTTTACATAACCAGTCTCTACCACATCCTAGACATCTGCACCTAGATCCATTATGTAGGTTCTCATCTTAACTTTCCAGAAGGCAAAGTTTGTTCCATTGAACAAGGGGGACTTATTGGTTGAGGTTATTTCATGGCTAGTCATGTTTAACCTATAGGATCTACCCTTATATAAAAGGAACCAACTATGATACCAATTCTTGGACAACTGAGAGGGGGGGTGAATCAATTGTTACTTTGATTAAACAACTATGCCCATTTTAAACTCTTTACAAAACATTCAATGACAATCACAATAATGCAGGGAGGTAAGCAATAGAAAACTCAACATCAATCACACACATGAAATATACAGAGACATATATTTCCCAAGGAAACCCATAAAGGGAAAATCCTCCTCTTCTTGATATGATAAGTAATCTTTATTTTCTGTACATTATCATTCTTGGGAGATCCAAATCCTCTTGAGGCTACAACCTTTTTTTTACAGGTTGTAACTTGTTGAGAGCACCAACTCTCTGGTTTCTCTAGCACCCACTAGAAGAAAGCACCAACTCCCTGGTTTCTCTATCATCCACTAGAAGGAAGCACCAACTCCCTGAGTGTTATAGAAACAATTGTATGGAAGCACCAACTTCCAGTTACACAGGCACCAACCTGTATAACAGAGAACAATAGTTCTCCCTTGCACTACCCTTCCACCCTAGTTTTTCTGGCTGCAACCAGATGGAAGCTACAACTCCCTGTGTTCAAGCACCCACTTGAAAATATGAGGACAACATTCCTCCCTAGTACCTCCCTACCACCCTGAAATATAAATATTTTCTTTTCATAAATTTATCACAGTGATACAATATTTATCAATGACTTACCAGTCTCATCATGTTCTGCTACACTGCTCTGCTCTACCTGCATCAGTGTCTTCCTACACGCATCTCTTTCACTTTCTGTTCTTCTTCATTTTATGCTCTATGCGCCATGTCCATTCTATGAGTTATGTCCATTCTATGTGCTATGCCTCTTCTGTTCATTTCAACTACTGCACACAACCTACTTCTACTCACATGAATCACACTCAATAGCAGCAAACATATCTTCTCTGCTCTACATGTATTTATCATGCCAAGTCCTCTTACAGAGCATACACTCAACTCTTCATCCTCTTTGGCGATCATCCTGAGTCTGTTCTTCATCAATGGTCGTTATCCTGATATTCTTCAACTTCTTTGGTATTTATAGTATTCGACGCATTTCCATCTGTCAATTGTCTAAATGATGAATATTCACTTCATTGGAAGTTACCTTGAGACTCTTCAAATCCTCTTGTGATCACACTCAAGCTAGTCGAATTCTATGGAAGATACAATCACTTTGTTTTTGGCAGTTACAATTAGTCCTTTTTGACAGTTACAGAGAGAACTTCTGTGCACTCGTTCCTTTGGCACCTTTTCCCTTCCTAAGAAAAACTTCACAACATGCGCTAGATTTTCTTTCTAAGCCCCTTCCTTTCACATGAGCATCGATGGTGACTAAATGCCTATTCAAAAAGGCTCCTCTCGATTCCTCTCTAGTGAGCGCTGGCTCCATTTCACAATATGACCTTGGGATATGAGCTTCATGTGACCACGCGATTGTGGGCATGTCCATAGGTGGTTTGAGAGAAACCTGCTTTTCTCCCCGCAATTCACTACGAGCCTCGCGTCCTTTCTCCAAAACTGTGGTTTCAATTGCGACCAAATCACAAAAAATTAAGACCCGAGCATGTTCTGGGACCACAATGGAGCACGACCATTGATATTACGATCTTGACAGTGCTATTGAACGGATGGTTCAGATCTGTCCTTTCAATTCTGTGAACCAGATCTCACCTTCCTACATCAACGACTAGGATTTACTTTGTGATCTGGGCTCCAGGAGTTTCAGATCTCAAACGTTGTTGCTGCTGACTAGATATATTTCGCAATGGAAGATCTCCTGACATATCTCCTCTTCAATAGATGGATTTTCCTTCTTTCCTTTGTCCACACACGATTCTTAGTATCAACGATCAGGTGACATGTGGCCCTCCAAACAAATGGGTGAGATCTATTTCTCCTTTCGGGCTTTGGGAGTTTCGATTCTCAAAATCCTCTTGCTCCCGAAGAATTTCATTTGGAGTCCACGATCCAATGACGGATGTCCCTTTCAGATCAATGGTCACCATCCTTTCACATCTCTGGATTTCAGAGATTTCAACTTACGCCATCCTTCCACTGGAGTAGATCAATGGATGAGAGTTCTCCCAAAGTGATCTTTTAGATCGAACGTCTCAGGAATTTGACAGTCGAGACTTCAGAGCTTTTGTCATTTTCTAGTGGTAAAAATCCCGAAGTAAAATTGTCGGAGTGACATAATTCTTACATCACTTGATGACATGTCACAAGCCGAGCAACTTCCACGTGTCACTCAGATTCTTGATTTGCACGTACCTGAAATGTTAATTTCAACTTGACACTTGTCGTTCTCCAACTATGCCACATGTCCTTGCTGACGTAGACTATTGACGTGATATGGTGATGTGGTCTTATGATGTGGTCTACTGACCAAAAACACTGATCCAAAGGTCCTCGTATGTCCTCCAAATCTGATGGTCCTGATTCATTTCGGATTTCCAGGATTTGGGTTTTTCCAATCTCAAACTTTCTAGAGCGTAACCTCCTCGTATATTTAAACCTGAACTAAATTTTTTTCTTCGATCGGGATCTTAGATCGTCGGCTTGATCTATCAACATTGCAGCTTTGCTAGCTTATCCTGTCCTTCCACTTGAAAGTGATTCAACAATTGATGGGAATTTGCATAATAAAATTATCAAACATTTTCCTCACTTATCCTGTCCTTCCACTCAAACTGATCTGACGGCTCAAATTAGTCCTCGATACAATGGTCGAGATCTCCTCTTTGCGTACTCGAACTTTGTGAGTTCCTACAATTCTACCTTTGACTTTCCCGACTTTTGAGCCAGCGAAATGCTGATATCTTTCCATGTGTCCTATCTCAATGGACGATCATAATTTACTCCAGTTCTCCATATCTCTAGCTCTCCAGACTTCGGGTTTTTCAAGTCTCAAACTAAAAAATCCTCGAAGTGATTTTCTTCGTAGTTGAGGATCATGTGCCACCTATCAGTCTTGACAATGGATGGTCCCTACTTACTTCGGGACTTCAGGACTTTGACAATTTCTCTCTCCTATGCTCATCCAAAGGATTAACCTTCATGCCTTTATTTATGGATCCAACGACTGTTGATCCTCAGTGCTCAGATCCAATAGATCAGGTCTGTACCTCTCCCCTGTGCTTCCTTTGGTCATTGGGTGTTGATCTAACGGTCACTGGGTATTTGGAATTGGTGATCCAACTACCACTTTCGTTCTGCCTCTTGAGATTTATGATCTCTCTGACTTAAAAGATTTTCTACGTGTTCAAAGGTCTCGACCTTTGATCCTCCCGCGAGTCCTATTCTCTAGACCTCAGCTGCACTTATAGAAAGCGTAAAGCATTATCTCTTCTGAGATTTGATCTTTGCATACTATTCTCTCCTCCTTCTGAGCTTATGCTTCTTTCCAAGATTTGATCTCTGCATACTCACACTATCCCTCCTGAGGTTTGATTTTCATACTGTTCGCTTCATCTCCTGAACTTATTCTTTCCCTATTTTCCATCATTGTTTCTTTTATTTCCTGTAAACATACCATCGTTGTTGTTGTTCTTGCCATCAATGACAAGAACACTCTGTCTATAAACATGCCAACAATATCTTGCAACAATGATAGAGGAGGCATCCAATCAGGAGGACTAGGATATGGATTTTGTCTCAGTCACAAAGGGAGTAGCTAGTGAGTCAAACTCGACAATAGAGGCTATTTCAGTGACAGAAGGAGTTGGCCTCAAAGGTCGAGATGGAGGATCTTGGCCATATGTACTATTTCTTGGGATTATAGGTGTGATAGAGATTAGATGAGATCTTCCTTAGTTAGGGGATACTAATGAGGTTCGAAATGATGGACTACAGGTCCATGGCCACACTAATGTAGAAAAATTTGAATAAGATGAGTGATTCTACTTCATATTCATATTTGGTGGATCCCATGATGTATAGGTAGTTGATTAGATCCTTGATGTACCTGGTTATCACCAGGATGAATACTTGCTTTTCACCTTGATCTAGTTCATGGTAGAGCTAGAACACTACCATTGGGTTGCAACAAATAATATGTTAAGGTGCTTGCATGGTACAGTCAGATATGGCCTCAGATATGTCTTAGGTGGTGAAGTAAGGTTGCAGGTATATATAGATTTCGATTAGGCAGGGAGTGCAGTAGAAAAATTGAGCACCTTGGGGTGATGCTTCAACTTGATATCAATTATGACTTCAGAAAGTAGGTTTTTGTAGCTCTCAGTACAATAGAGACATAGTATATCACAGTCAGAATCACAAGAAGAAAAGTAGTGTGGCTTCATAAAATTCTTGCATGACTTCATCCAAGACTTGATGTATAAGAGATCAATAAAGCTCCATTATCCAGAGACGATCTTGGTGTGATGCAGAAGGACTTACTCACTGAGAGGGAGTGTTGATTTTTTGGGTAGCACCAAACAAAAATTCTCCTTTGATGCCCATCATAACTTGGCTAAGGATAATGAGCCATGCGTAGTATTTATCCTTGATCATGTTGATTTAACAAGGACTAGAAAATACTTGAGGTGTTGATGCTTCTCCAGATGGTAGAACTGGGATGAAAATTTCCTCTGATGGCCATGCTGACTTGGCTAAGGAAAATGGAGGACATTCTCCTCTAATGGCCATGATGACTTTCCTAAGGAGACTGGTACATTATTCTCCGATGGTCATGCTGACTTGGATAAGAATAATGGCCTAGGCGTATTCTTTATCCGTTATCATGTTGACTTGATAAGTACTGACAAAGACTCGAGGTGTTGATGCTTCTCTATATGGTAGTACTGGGATGAAATTTTCCTCCAATGTCCATGCTGACTTGGGTAAGGAAAATGGAATATATTATCCTTAGATGGACATGTTGACTTGGCTAAGGAGAAGGGTACATTCTTCTCCAATGGCCATGTTGACTTGGCTAAGAATAATTTCCAAAGTGTAGTATTTATCCTTGACCATGTGACTTGATCAATGACCGATGAATACTCAAGGCACATATACATCGGATAAATATTCTCCTTCGATGTCCATGTTGACTTGGATAAGGATAATGGTCTGGGGAATTTTTGTTCTCCATGTATTAGCATCGGGCAGTCTCCTCCGATGGACATGTTGACTTGTCTAAGGAGAGTGGCCCAGGGTTTTGATTTTCTCCATGTATTAGCATCGAACATTCTTCTCAAATGACCATGCTGACTTGGCTAAGAAAAATGACCCAGGTGTGGTATCTATCCTTGATCATGTGACTTGACAATGAACATTGGAGACCCAAGGTGCTATGTGGGAGAAGCATACATCAATTGGGTGCATTCTAAAGAAGACTACATCAACTAGGCTCAAATACAACCTTTCTATGACAAAATAAATCCAAGTATAGAGAATGCATCCCTCGTTGAGAGGGAGTGTTGAATTTTTTCAACTTCGGGTAGTCATTATCCACAAGAAAGTACATGAAGACCCATCTACACCATTAAAGAAGTCCCAGGAATAAATTGAAGACCACAGAAGAGAATTTGACCTCCACAAGTAAAAGATATAAAGAAATAAATTAAAGTTAACTATCCAAGAAGAGGAGTCATCCCCACATGAAAATACAGGTGATTTGAAAAGTATAAATAGAGGCCAGTTCATTTCATTATGACAGACATAGGTATCTCCTCATCTAATGCGCACTAGGTAGTTTCTTCATGCCAATTGTATCATGAAAAATTCATTTCTTGGTCTCTTTACTTATGCACTATATTTTTGGAGAGGCACTAGGCTTGGTGGAAGGATATTCGCTAACTCTTGGAGGTGATAGGATTGGAAAAGAATTTCTTTGTATGGTATTTTTGATCTGGTGATGGTGATGTATTGGTAATATCTTGGACTAAATTCTTCTATAAGAAAGGTTGTTTGGTTTTCTCCCAAGGTTGGGTTTCCCACGATAGAATATTTTATTCTTGTATTGTATTCTCTTATCTATTGTGCATGGTTAATATTTCTAGATACTGTTATTTCCGTTGCATTTTTATAGTTGAGATTTACAATGTATATTTATTATATGATAAATGTAGTATGAAAGTAAATCTTTTTTTTAATCATAAGGTAATAACTATCAAGATCTGAGAATTAGAAAATTAAACACTAATCCCCCAAAAGTCCCACAACTTATGCTAAATATAGATAGCCATGGTAGGGATAACTTCTTCACTTACCACCAGCAAAATCACTCAAAAAAAACACGCCTTTAGTGGTTCAATTCCATTACCTTAGTTATCAACCAACTATTGGATCAATAAAGATTAAATGACGAACAACCCAACAAAGTATAAAATGAAGAGACCAATGATGAGGCTCCCCCTGAATATGCTATGTTATTATGGGATTGGTGTATTGACTCAAATGATGAGTAGATTGAATAAGTTTTTATGGAAAATACATCAGTTGTAAAATATGCCCCTAGAGGCTACAACCTACGTAGCAAAGGTCATGTTCCCAACACTTTGTCTTCTCCAAAGATCAACATCCCCCTTAGGAAAAAAAATCCTCACATTCCCACTTTTAAACCAAGCACCCCAACCCCAATAAAATCCAGTAATAAATTTCATACCCATGTTTTAGCCAACAATAGAAAATCGAGTATGTCAAACCTGGATACAAACAATAATAATCCCAACACTTCAATACCTAACAGTAAACCCAATGGGTCACAACCCAACACAACAACAAGTAAACTATAAATGCATGCTTTAGACTACAATGTTATAGAATATATGAAGAAGAATAAAGCTAACATTTCTATGTATGATATCTGCTCACTAGCCTAACAACATGTTCTCCTTGATGATGTTTTTCATTCCCATAATCCTCAGAAGAAGATTATTTCCACAACCAAAAACATTCCAAAAGCTTCTAAAATGAAGGAAATACACAAAGTAGAGATCAAATATGCCATAAACACAACAAGTATAGTTGCACATTATAAGTCACAGGCCCCCCTTTTCTAGTTACATACGATATTTTCAATTTCAATGTGCATAATTGCTTAGCGGACTCTAGTGCTTCTTCTACCATCATGCCCTATTCAGTCTACCAGAGAATAAATGTTGTCTCACAATTGACCACCATAAGGATCATATAATTAGAAAGGTCAAATGTTAAAGTAAAAGGAGAACTTAAAGATGTCATTATTAGACTTGTATTTAATCCTAGATTTCATCAAGTAATTGACATTGTTGTTATTGACATCCTAGAAATTTATGGTTTGTTGTTGAGCAGGGATTGGTCAACTAAGCTTCAAGGTTATTTCTCCACTGATTGGTCCCACTTATGGATACATTACAAAGGTAAACCGAATCAGATTTGTGTTGACAACAAGGCTCATATGAAGCACACAGTAACAAAATTGGAAGGTAAAAATGAGCCTATCAACTTTTCTCATACTGTTTTGGGTAATTATTTCTTAGAGACTGACCTTGGTTGTTATGAAGCACAACCATATAAATCTCAAACAGAAACCCAGTATGAACTGCTTCCATGCGATCAGACTAATGATAATGCTTGTATAATATTAATTGAATTAGGTTATTGTATAATTAACCTACCTATATATTGACATTTGGACTATGTTCTTTGACGACTCCAAATATCATGAATGATCCAGGCTATGATGTATTCTTATTGATCCACAAAAATTCAAAACTCTCATATCCTGTCACCTAGATTTTTAATGCACCAACAATACCACCGAATATGAAGCCTTGGTCCAAGGTCTGAAAAGGGCCATCGACCTCAAGGTAAAGTTCCTTCGGGTATTGGTGATTCAAAGATAGGTATTTGAAAAGTAAAAAACACTATCCATTTCCTGTCTCCTCACTTGAGAGGTACCAACAAGATTTATGTAATATACTATATTCTTTTGAATATTTTAACATTGAATCTATACCTCATTGTCAAAATGTTGTTGCAAACATTTCAACAAATGCAACCTCTAGATATATGCCTCTTAACGACAATTTTTCTGTTGAAATCATGTTTAGGCATTCTGTACTGGATGATGTCATGAACTAGAGAGTATTTAATAATAATACTCAGATCATAAATTTCCTCACCAGTTCAGATGCCTTCCAAGACTTAGTTATAGATGATGAAACACAAAATATCTTTGGAACTACCATGATGAAGCAAGTAAGGTGAAAAAAATTTGCATCCCAAGAAATGTGTTATCATTAGAAAAGTTGTTCAAATTTCAGACTAAGTTCAAAAAACCATTGAATCTAAAGAATAATATCTCTACCATGATGCATGTCTTGGTGAATCTAAGTACTCCTGAACAACCTAAGCATATAAATCTTGTCTCTTGTTTTTCGGAGGAAGAAAATCATATGTTTACGCAATTGTTCAAAAGGTATCATGATGTGTTTTCCTGGAAATATGAATATTTGAATACTTATGGCACTCATATCATTCAACATGTGATTCCAATCAAATAAGGTGTCAAACCATTCCATCAGAAGTTGAGAAAAATACATCTGACCCTTGAACCGCTCATTCAGAAAGAATTAAAGAAGCTACTAGATGCCCAGATCATCTTCAAGGTCTGTCATTCAACTTGGGTGTCTAAGATGGTTATTTTCATAAATAATTTGGGGGAAATAAGGGTTTTCATAGATTTCCAAATCCAAACCAAGCCTTCGATAAAGAAAACTATCCAATTCCCCCCATGGAACAAATCTTGGTCTCTAGTTCTAAAATGTTTTCTTTATTGTACGTGTTTTCCGGCTACAATCAGGTTCACGTAGCAGAACCAGACTGATTAAATACCACCTTCAGGATGAAGTGGGGGACATACATGTATCGTAGAATTCCCTTTGGTTTAATTAACATAGGGGATACCTTTCAAAGAGCTATGTGTATCTCTTTCAAAGGTCTAGTTGGTCAAAGTGTGGTGATCTATCTTGACAACATCACTATTTATTCGAAACAAAGAGCTAATCACTCCAAGCACCTGAAACATATATTTAAAAGCTACATAAAATACGAAATATATTTAAGTCCAAAGAAGACCATATTTGTTGTTTCAAAAGGAATTTTGTTGGGGCATGCTATTTCTAAATATGTGATTTCAGTGGACCCAGAAAGAACTAAGGCTATCATGCAAATCCCATCATCGCACAACAAAAAGTACATGCAGACCTGTTTTCGTAAGATCAATTTCGTAAGAAGATTTTTTTTGTATTTTGTAGAAACTGTGAAGCCTCTTCAACGAATGATTAATAAATATGCTCAGTTTAAATGGACATCTATTGAAAAGGATCCCTTTGAGAACATCAATTCCATTATAGAAGTTGCACCATCTTTACAAATTCCATATTTTACTAAGGACTTCTTCTTGTACACTTTTTCATCAAAACATTCTCTTGCATCTGTGCTCACATAGAAGGAAAAACAAGGGAATGAATGCCCCATTGCAGTCATGAGCATTGGATTACAAGGTGTTCAACTTAATTACCAACTAGTGGACAAGAAAGATTGTTTCATCCACAAAGATATCAAATAGTATAGACCATATAATTTTAAGAATAATACCAAAGTGATCGTTCCTCACCCAGAGGTTAGATCTCTCTTTGTACAGAGAGCGTTGGGAGAGAGAAGAGGTAATTGGATGACTACCTTACAAGAGTGTGAAATCTAATTTAAAACAAAAAATATCATCAAAGTTCAAGGTTTTTGTAAGTTGGCAAATAGGATCACAGATGCTAAAAATCAAGAAGAAGACAGATGGCAAGAGGAGCCAATTCTCTACACACAACAAGTTCCATATGTCCCATCTATTGAGAATTAATATTACAATGATTTCAAGTAGTAACTTCAACATGGTACAACTCTGGTTCATCTCAATGCCAAGCAAAAGAGAGCACTAAGGATGAAATCAACACAATATCAGTTGGTCCCTGGTATCTTGTTCAGGAAAAAATACAAGGGAGTTTTACTATGTTGTATTGAAAAATGAGATGTTGATAAAGTCCTTAAAGACCTACATAATGGATCAACTGGAGAACATTTCTCAGGAGAAGAAACAACTCACAAAATATTAAGATTGAGGTACTATTGGCCAACATTGTTTAGGGATTCTCATGCTTACTATCGTGGTTGTGACACTTGCAAAAAATCAACTAGAAGAGAGAGAAGAGAAGTTGTCCCACTTCAAGATGTTGTTGTTGAAGACTCCTTCGAACAATGGGGGCTAGATGTTTTCAATGATATTAATCCTCACTCATCCATACAACACAGGTATATCCTAGCCATTATTGATTACTTTAGATGTTGGACTAAATAAATACCACTAACTAAAGTGAATGATGAAGTGGTAATGAATTGTCTTGAACAACATAGCATAACCATGTTTGGAGTGCCTAACTCTCTTGTATTCAATAGTGAAACATATTTTTCATCACTTAAATTGGATGAGTTTTCTTTAGAAAAGGGGATCACCTTAAATTATGTGGCCAATTATTATCCTCAGTGAAATGGCTTGGTCGAATCTACAAATAAGAATCTAATTCGCATTCTAAAAATAAATTTAGTTGATCAACAAAGAAATTGGAATAAAATGCTACCAAATTCCCTCTGGGGTGCTTGTGTTACCCCCAAGGCTACCATAGGGACCTCTCCTTACTTACTTGTCTGCGGGGAAAAAATTATTCTTCCTTCAAATATTTGTCTTTCTTCCCTCCAACTTACCCAACAGTCTTGCAGGAGAGAATGTCCCTTCATACAAAGATGCATCAATACTTCGTTTAACCTAGAGGAGAACTATGCTAAATAAAAAACCAAGTTTGAAGCTCACCAACAAAGCATTAAATGTTGGTTTGATAAACATTCTGCTGGCGAGAAAGAATTTCAGGTTGGCAACCTTGTTCTCAAATGGGACAAGTCGCATGAAGATAAATGGAAACACTCAAAGTTTTAGAAATTGTGGCTTGGTGATCAAAGAAAATATTGGCCTAGGAACTTACCATATACAAAATCTTAAATGGGATAAAAACCTCCTCCCCTTTAACAATCAAATCCTGAAACACTATGTCAGTTATCCCTCGAGGAAGCTCCTCCCCGATACATAAATATAATAGTTTGATTTTTGTATTGATTTTCTGCTCAATTTTCATTTACCTTTATGCATTTCTGGCTTTTGATTTCATGGTTTACATTTTGTTTAATTTTGGTCTTAGTTGGTTTTTATTTTTTTTCTCGAAAATTATCACTCTCAAATCCACCAAAATTTGATTCTTTGGACATGAATATTGTTTGAGGTGTAATGCATCTAGTTTCAAAATCTTGAGAATCTGTAGTTTGGATTCTAAACTTTAATTCATCTTCATATTTATAAAATAGTTTTGCATGATCTCAAGTCATACCCAGTAGTGGAACATAGTTTATCAATGTATGAGCATTGTACACTTAAAATACAACAATGAAACAAGCCAAGGATTATGTCTAAGAACATATTTTTATGTTTGTTTGAACTAAGGATAAACGGTTTCAGAAAGGAATTCATAGTACTCCAGAGACTGATACTAAAGGAATTAACTCATTTATAATCTAGTTATCAAATTTCACCTTCATAGGTGTCATCCCTGATGCCTTTAAAGGAATAATGGGATCCCCCCCCATCCACCTTTCTTTGGATAAAAGAGAATAAAATTATAAAAGGTAAAGGCTTGGGGAAAGGTGTTCCAAATCATGTGGGAAATGAAATTCTCTCTATCGGGGCTATGGCCACTCACTGGAAGCAAAGCAAGGCTTGTGACACTGCGGTGACTCCATTGGGGCTATGTATGCTCACTTAAAATGGAGAAACACCAAATAAATGCATAAGCAACTTGTATTTTCAGCATTCCCGATGTTTCAACTCACTATAGTACTTCTCATGCCTTCTTGAAACTAATTCCATTTTGAAAAATTTATTTCATGGTAATAAATTTGTTCTAGGAATGGTTATGATTTCTTCTTTGTATTATACATTTTCAAAAAATATATGGGACCTACTCTTTATCTCCATGTTCATGCATCGTTGTGCTTCTATTTTCAAAAGTTAATGTTTGGGTACAACTTTGCAGAGATTCATTGCTTTGCCTATTGTGTCTCCATTTGTTGTGCCAAGCATAAACAACCTCCTTTTTTCTTGTATATTTACTTGTAAATCCTCTCTCCAAGAAAATGGGGCCCCCTTTTCTCTTCTATAAAAACTTCTTAGCTTGAATTTTTTTCTTTATGGTTGATCATTGATTACCACTCTTTAAGTAGGCCTTTCTAGTTTTCTTAAGTTTGGACAAAATTGCATTTTTTTTCTTGGCACTTAGAAAAAATTTCAAGATAAGTTTCATTCATCGAAAAAGTTATTATAAAATACTTCGATGTATACCAAATGATTTCCCCTCAAGTCCTCTGGAACCCATCGAAGAACTTCCCTTAAACTTCTCTAAAACATTGTTTTCACCATTGGTGGACTTAATTCCAACTCCTCTAGTTTGACCGAAGGATTTCTTACAACTCCTCCAATCAAACCAGAGGAGTTCCCATCTTCTCCTCCAATCCTCACCAGCACACTTCTTGTCAATTCCTCCAGTATACACTAGATAATTTCCCATGATGTCTTCTGGTGAATATTGGAGGACTTCCCACAAATGCCTCCAATGAAACTAGAAACCTTTCCATCATCACCTCTAGTAAAGGCATCGAAACCTTCCCTAGTTTCATTTATTGCATGCCACTATTATAAAAGGGTTCTCCCCCCCAATCACTAAACCATAATTTTGTCGAGTGCCTACTACGAATACGAGAAAGAGAGCACCAAAGTGAGTACACCAATAATCCATTAAAGGAGAAAGATTATAGCATCATCAAGTTACCACTATCCACGTTTCATTCAACCTCTAGGTATGCCCTAAATCCCTTCCATGCATTCACTTATTTAAAATTAGGGTTATTTATTTTTCCAAAACCAAGGCTTTATTTATGCTAGCTGAGATTTCCATTCCACCCAACTGCCTCCCTAGCTTCCCTTTGATTATTATCTTTGGCTCTTCATACCCCATAATTGTAATGTAGTTCCCTCGGTTTTGACCTCACCCATCACCTTCCCTGAATGAAAAACTGCCTCGAAATTACCAAACTTCTCTTGTAAGGTCAGACAAGTCTTGGACTAACCCTCTTAGGGATAAATCCTGAGTTGGTCCATGCTCCCTTATTGTATGAAAAATACAATGATTTTTGAAGTCACTTCTTG
>JZKD02S0064205.1:0-25598 GCA_000966675.3 Picea glauca
AGGGGGAAACAAATGACACAATCATGATCTCGGCGTCGCTCCCAGGGACTCAGAAGCGACCTCATGAATCAGACAACTCAGACAGCGACAAAGAAGCACCACGGAACTCAGCAGCGCAAGATTTTGGCACTTCCTCAGACTATTTGGCTTTGGTGGTAAAGGCCGCTGAGCCTACCAGCTCCTCTGGTTGGATTGATGTTCACAAAAAAAAGGTAGAAAGGATCCTCATTGGCAAACACAATGATCCGGTCCTTCTCCTTATATTGTATTGTTTCATCCGGCTCTCTTTTAGCATAGGCTAGTTTCAAATGATCCCCTGTTCTCTTTCTGGGGGGTCTTTTCCCATCCTCAACTCAATGTATCACTTTGTACTTTTTTCATGGATTGAATAGAAGGATTCTCCCCTCTCTTACTTACAAAAAAAAAAATAATGATTTACAAGTGAGAAGTGCTTCTCTTATTTATATGAGAGATCTACCATTCTCACACAATAGAAGCCCTAAAAACATAAAATAATGCCTTTATCTCTTTCAAACCCTAGAGATAAGGAAACATAACATAAAATATCCATGATACATGAGTGGATAGGTCTCTAAGACCCCCAATGATTCCTCCAAGATGAAGTAAAGTAGCTCAAATATCAAATCATCCCACATAATAATGCTCTAGACCTCACACATGTGGGCTCAAAAGTGATGGATAAGGGCTCAAAAGTGAAATTTTTCCATGAAAGAGTGCAATGTTTCATCTCCAAGAGGTGTTTCATGTCTCCAAGGGGTTTGACGTCTCATCAAAAGGTGTCATATCGTCATCAAGAAGCCCAAACATCACATCAAAATGCCTCGTCATTATAAAGGTGCAATGTCCCATCCTAGATGAGTAGCATCCCATCATCAAAGGGTACCATCATCATGGAAAAGGTGTTGCGTTGATCCAGTTGGCTATTGGTGGCCACTGACCTGGCTCCTCTTGTTCGTTTAGTTTAGCATGCTCTTATGTACTTCTTTGTAATTGTGGGTTCTACACTTCTAGGGCTGCTTGAAGCCCTACACATCTTCCAGGTGAATATCAGTGGCCTCTCACCTAATCCAATTGGCTTATTTTGTATGTTTTCATGTCAACACTTCTTGTTGTACTTCCAGGGTTGTTTTGGAGGCCTAAACAATGTTTTTTTGTCTTGCCACAGTCAAACTGTAGACGGAGTCAAAGTTTGACGGTGGAATGTGTAGTTCTCTGAAAGACCTTTCCAATGGGTTGTCATGCGCCTAAAATGGAGTTCGTATGCAAAATTTACGATTCCAGCAAGTTGAGGTACCAACTTACTCATAGGGGCCCACATGACTTTTGATGTTTCACCTCCTAGGGTTAGGTTTTTGGATGTCTAGGATTTTGGCATTCATGAGTAATATCAAAAAGGATTATAGAGCCTCATTATAATTCATTTTTCTGCTCAGACGAATGCACGTAGAAGCCACATCTCTTCTCAGAGATAGCTACCACCATTCGAGCAAGTGTTTCAATTATGTATTTTTACAGTTTCATCCTATTTCATTATTCAATAGAAGATATATTGTTCACTGGATATCTGTGTTATTCTTCATATCTCCATCTTTATTGTATTCAGTCTGTTAATCAGTTCATTTTGCTCCTAAATCTGGATCAGTGGTATCAGAGTGGTCTGCTCTTCATTTATTTTTCCTCATGCATGTCGCCAACAAGATCTGGGTACAAGAAGTTGGGACTTGAACCAATCGATCCATTGCAATATCGATCATGCCGAGCTCGACAACAACCCATGGGGGATGAAAAGAAATATGATGGAGCAGGATATCCTATTAAAATGTTGCTCGAGGAATCCCTCACGCGATAAATGAATGAAATGGTGGACAACTTCGCTCAGATCCTTCAACGAATGCCCACAAGAGAAGCATCTTCATCAAGCAACCACGCAACCCCCTTCAAGGTACATGTAAATTTTGATATTCCATTATTTGAAGGAATGATAGATGCGGATGTTGTAGATAAATGGTTGAATCTGCTCGAAGGGTATTTTTCGGTCCACAATTTTTCCGATAGGGAAAAGATCACTTTTACACTCCTCAAGGTCGTTCCCCATGTTAAAGATTGGTGGGATACTTACTCTGAGCAAAGGATCGTAAAGGAATCTGCAATGTTTTTGGTGGCCCCTACATGGGATTCCTTCCAGGAGGCCATTAAAGAATAATACTACCCTGTTGGAAGCTACGAGGACCAGTACACCAGACGGACCACCCTACGTCAAGAAAGGGACTAGATAGTACCGGATTTCACCAATATTTTCCATACCTTGCGCACCAAATTGGGTATCAAAGACTTTAAGCGTCATCTGGTGCTCATATACCGCGGTTGTTTGCATAGATACATTCAAACAGAAATGGAGTTTTTGGACATCGTCTCATTGGGCACGGATTATAGATACGTTGTCAAGATCGAGCATAAATTTAAGCAGAAAAGGCAAGAGTTTGGATCTGCAAACCCCTCACAGCCAAAGTAGGGAAAAGGCGGCCCCAACTCACACAGCAAGGGACCAAGTCGAGATGGTTTCCCTCAGGACAACTAGTCCAAGCCACAACACAAGAAGGGAAATGAGAAGACGAAGGACACGAGAAAATGGTGTGAGTACCATAAAATCCCTTAGCACAACACTGAAGAATGACTCTCCAAGAAGTCACTCATGGTCGAACTGAAGGCTTCCAAGTCAAAGGTCTATTCTGATTCTGAATCAAATCATGAAGGAGGGAAGTGGATTATCAATGCTGAAGTCAGTGCCACTGTCGCTACCACCAAAGTCTGGCCAAGTGAACCGGAAGAACCAGAGGAAGGGGAACCCCTCTTTCACTCGCAGATGTGGGTAAAGGGGGCTCCGCTTAATTTCATTGTCGATAGTGGTAGTCATAAGAACATGATTTCAGTAGAGGTCATCAAGTGGCTGGACCTGCCAATGACACCACACCCACAGCCCTAAACCATCGGCTGGCTTCGCCAAGGATGGGATCTTTGTGTTAGCCAACATTGTTGTCTGCCCTACGACATCAATCCTTTCAAAGATGAGGTATTGTGTGATATTTCTCCCCTTGAAGTTTGTGATGTTCTTTTAGGACAACCATATTTGTGGAAGCGTCATGTTGTGTATGAGTCTAGACCCCACAATTTTATTATTACTTTGGGTAGACAATTGTACAGGATGCCAGAGGTAGCGCCACCTACTGTTGTTTCTTTAATCTCTCTGCTA
The DNA here is from genome assembly GCA_000966675.3 of Picea glauca. Taxonomy (NCBI): domain Eukaryota; kingdom Viridiplantae; phylum Streptophyta; class Pinopsida; order Pinales; family Pinaceae; genus Picea; species Picea glauca. The sequence continues at coordinate 3,272 of JZKD02S0064205.1, forward strand.
AGCAATGCAGTAAGGTCACTTCACAGACTGGGAAGTTCGTCTTCTTTGTGATCCGTGCCTAAGTAAACAGAAGGTTTCTGCCACATCTGTGGCCTCTACACATAGCCTCTCTTTGTAGCAGAAGCAAGTGGACAGGATCGTGTAAGAATTTAGAGACATCTTCTCCTCATCTACAGGGCTACTGACACACTGTCAAGTCAAGCATCCAATTGATCTGACCCCGGCGCACCTCTACCTAATGGACCAATCTATTATCGTTCGCTGATGGAAAATGACGAAATCAGGCATCAGATCCAAGAGCTTCTTCAAAAGGGGCACATCAGACCCAACTCCTCCCCATGCAAAAGCCTGATTTTACTGGTGCAGAAGAAGGACGGGACTTGGCGACTCTGCATTGGTTACAGAGCCTTAAACAAAATCACAGTGAGGAACTGGTACCCCATTCCCAGGATTGATGACCTTCTTGGCCAACTCAAGAGGGAAAAGTTCTTCAGCAAGATTGAGCTAAAGTCTGGCTACCACCAGGTTCCCATCGAACCAATTGATGTATGGAAGACAACCTTCAAATCTAAAGAAGGTCTCTTCGAATGGCTAGTCATGCCCTTTGGCTTAACAAATGCACCAACAACTTTCATGAGGTTGATGGATAATGTATTGAGACCCTTCACCAACTCCTTTGTAGTGGTATATTTGGATGACATCCTCATCTTCAACAAAACGTGGGAGGAGCACATGTGGCATATTCAACATGTTTTGAACACTCTGCGGCAACACAAGCTATATGCCAATTTGGAAAAATGCTTTTTTGGCATGAACAAGGTCCAATACTTGGGCTACATTGTTGATGAGCATGGGGTACATGTTGATCCAACTAAGATCCAAGTCATCCGTGACTGGCCAGCCCCGACCACACTGATCGAGCTTGAGAGCTTCTTGGGACTAGCCAACTTCTACCGACGGTTCGTGTTGGGATTCTCCCATATTGCATGGACCCTCAGTTAGGTGACCAAGGGCGGTGGCAGGGCCAATTTCATGTGGGGGAAGGAACAACAATGAGCATTCAATGATCTGAAGCATCGCTTGTTCTCATATCCAGTACTCTCCTTGCTCAATCTGCAACAACCATTCAAGATTGAGACTGATGCATCTGACTATGTTGTGGGCATAGTTCTCACTCAACATGGTCATCTGATAGCATACCATATTGAGACACTCTTAGATACTGTCTGGAAATACCCCACCTATGACAAGGAAATGTATTCCATTGTACAAGCCTGTCGTCAATGGAAACATTACATTCTAGGAAAGGAGATGATCATACACACTGATCACAAGCCTCTACAGTTCATACAGAGACAAGGGAAATTGCAGAACGACCACCATCAGAAGTGGTCCACCTACCCACAACAGTTCCATCTCAACATCAAGTATAAGACAGGTATCTCCAATCGTGTCGTTGACTGCCTCAGTCGACCTCCTGTGGCTACACTCACCACTATGCTCCATTCCTGTGGACATGAAGCATTTGAGTGGCCCCAAATTTATCAGCAAGATATGGACTTCACCACCACCTATCATCTCTTGGGTACAGGCGCGACTATCACGGACTTTCACATTCAGGATGGACTATTATTTCCACCCGATCCATCTCTGTGTTCCTACAAGCGAGTGTGCAAAGCTGATTTGGGAAGCCCACTACAGTCGGATGGCAAGACATTTTGGCGTGGAGAAAATTGTGGTCGTTCTCCAGAAACATTTTTATTGGCCAAAACTTTGACAGGACGTCAACAAGTATATTAGATCTTGCACTGCCTCTGCCATTGTCAAGCCATCCATCAAGAAACAAGGCTTATACACCCCTCTTCCTACTCTCAAGAAGCCTTGGGAATCCATCTCAATGGATTACATGTCTGGCCTTCCGTCCACCAAGCAAGGAAATGATTGTGTATTTGTGGTCGTTGATTCGTTTTCGAAGATGGCCATCCTCACAGCCTGCAAGAAGAATATCACAACAGAAGATACTACCAAGCTCTTCTTTGAACGAGTGTGCGTCCACTTTGGGATACCACGGACCATCATCTCCGACTGGGATAACAGGTTCCTCAACACATTTTGGTTGAGTCTCTGGTCACTGTTGGACACCAAGCTCACAAAATCCATTTCTTTCCACCCCCAAACAAACGACCAAACAAAGGGCATCAATCGAATGATTGTGCACATCCTGCACATGTACAACTCTAAACATCCACGTACATGGGATGAGAGTCTCCCCTATGTTCAACACGGTTACAACAGGGCTCTCCATAGCTCCACCAGCCATAACCCATTTCAAGTGGGGTTGGGATTCCAACCCTTGGTACCCATTGATGTTTCACTTCTTCTTTCCACCACACAAATAGACTCTTCCCATGATAAGTCTACGGTCGACAAAGCCACCAGATTCATTGAGCGGATTTAGCACATCCACCAACAGGTCCAAGAGATTTTGCAGAAATCCATTGCTAAGTACAAGCAGCGCCATGATCAACACATGGTACCACACTAGTTTTAGGTTGGCGACAAAGTCTGGTTACATTTCCAGAAGGAGCGTCTCACAGGGCCCCATCAGAAGCTCTGCCCACTTCGCTATGGGCCTTACACTATCATAAAGGCCATGGGTAGCAATGCTTTTGAGCTCAACAATCCACCCTTCCTTGACCTACACCCAGTGCTCAATGTGGACTTCCTTCGACCATATTTTCCACCGTTATTGGATCCTCAGAGATGGCAGAAAAACTGATGCCCACATAGATCAACCCTGACTGCATAGAACAAGCATCCATTGATCAGATAGTGGACACACAAGTCAAGGGCACTCGCCAACAGAGGATCCAGCTTTATCAGGTTTTCAAGGCAGGGCAACTCCTACACCACGGTAAGTGGCTCACCCAGGGCCAAATCTAGCAGAAGTTTCCTCATCTAATGGGGGAATTCGATGCAATGAAGACCATTTCTTCTTAAGGGGGGAGGATTGATCCAGTTGGCTATTGGTGGCCACCCACCTATTCCAACTGAATCCTCTTGTCTGTTTTTAGTTCAACACGTTCTTTTGTACTTCTTTGTAATTGTGGGTTCTACACTTTTGGGGTTGTTTGAATCCCTACACATCTTCCAGGTGGATATTGGTGGCCTCTCACCTAATCCAACTGGCTTATTTTGTATGTTTTCATGTTAACACATCTTGTTGTACTTCCAGGGTCGTTTTGGAGGCCTAAATAGTGTTTTTTTATCTTGCCACAGTCAAACTAAAGTAAGAGTTATATTTTGATGGCAAAATGTGTAGTTCTCTGAAAGACCTTTCCAACGAGCTATCACGCGCCTAAAACGAAGGTCGTATGCAAAAGTTACAACCCCGGGAAGTTGAGGTACCAACTTACACATAGGGGCCCACATGACTTTTGATGTTTCACCTCCTAGGGTTAGGTTTTTGGATGTCTACGGTTTTGGAATTCATGAGTAATATCAAAAATGCCTCTAGAGCCTCATTGTAATTCATTTTTATGCTTAGATGGATGCACGTAGTAGCCACATCTCTTCTCATAAATAGCTACCACCATTCAAGAAAGTGTTTCAGTTCTGTAGTTTTACAGTTTCATCCTATTTCATTATTCAATGGAAGATATTGTTCACTGGATATCTATGTTATTCTTCATATCTCCATGTTTATTGTATTCAGTCTGTTAATTAGTTTGTTCCGCTCCTAAATCTGGATCATGAGTCTTCTCTCCAAGTGCAATGTCTTCAAGTAAAGGTCTAGCATCCTTTAGGGAAGGTGGAATGTCCCATCAAATCATAATCAACATGCAACGTCCCATCACCAAGAAGCTCAATATCATACATGTGTGATAGGGTGTCTCGTCAAGGGATCCATGCCATCACTCAACATCCTCCTAGAAGTTTGGAATGACTTCTCTCAAGTGGTGGGAACGACCTCCATAAAAGTGTGCTAGTAGCCACTTAATATCATCCAAAGGATCCAAGTGTCAACTAAGCATGTGGCTATATGAAATCCATCGTCTGAGGAGGGGTCATGTGGTCCAATGTATCATGAAGACTGGAGGCAAGGTACACAATCCAAAAACAACATATAAACTAAGTCATGTCAATGCAAAAGCCATTAGATAGATATCACAAAGTATCCTCTTCAAACTTCAAACTAGCTTAAAAAGTTATACAATTTGTTAAGTTTAGGTATGGGGGAATCATTCTTATCGCATGTTAGGTGTGCTAGTACCCAAGATAAGATGCATGTCCCAGGGAACCCATCAAGGAGTATGTGCAATAGTATGTGATATGGATTGGGGTTTACTTCTTGGGTGGATTGTCATTGACATGCAAGGCCATGTATGATAGTCATCCTCATGAGTGCCTTTATAGAGGGAGCGCTTAGGTAATGAGGTACCCTTTCCTCGACATCGTGTCCTTCCAAACCCTTATTTTTCTTTTTCTTTATTGCTTTAACCTTTTTTGGCTTTTGACATTTGATTTGCTAAGTCTTTTTGTTAGGTATGCACTCATTGCATAGGACTTCGGGTGATGGCCTCTTAGTGAGGGGATAGAGCTCATGCTTCACTTCTTTCTTGTTTTTTTTAATACTTTGTTTTTCTTGTTTGTTTCTTTGCTCTGTGTTATCCCCTAGTTCAGGGATAACTAAGGAGATTATGCCTCGAGACCCACAGGTCCTAGACATGGAGTACCGAGAGCTAGATCAACTTGAGCATGGCCCTGGACGACCCATCTTTTTATTTCTTTAGCGCCTCCACTTTGTCAGTAGAAGCAACATCCATAACCTTAGCCTGGTCCTGTAGCAGAAGTGGATCTTGCTCCATTAGGTAATGAGTCTGGGTATCATGGTATGTGTCACTCTAATCCTAAAAACCTTTGAATATGTGCATTCAATTCCTTTTGTTTCTAATGGGTGCTTGGATCTTATACCTATCCACTTGACCATATCTGGGGGGGATGACAGGATGCCCTAGTAAGCTTGTACCCATAGGTTTTGAGTTTCCACTTGGGGGATACATGAGAAGCCATCGTCTGCTCCCACCATACTTACCACTTTCCATCTTTCTCCTGCTCATCCATCCCATTACACTGGTCCGGGCATTGGGTTGGCCAAATATTTAAGGGTTGTACCTTACCTTGTGGGAAGAANAGGTCTCTAAGACCCCCAATGATTCCTCCAAGATGAAGTAAAGTAGCTCAAATATCAAATCATCCCACATAATAATGCTCTAGACCTCACACATGTGGGCTCAAAAGTGATGGATGAGGGCTCAAAAGTGAAATTTTTCCATGCAAGAGTGCAATGTTTCATCTCCAAGAGGTGTTTCATGTCTCCACGGGGTTTGACGTCTCATCAAAAGGTGTCATATCGTCATCAAGAAGCCCAAACATCACATCAAAACGCCTCGTCATTATAAAGGTGCAATGTCCCATCCTAGATGAGTAGCATCCCATCATCAAAGGGTACCATCATCATGGAAAAGGTGTTACGTTGATCCAGTTGGCTATTGGTGGCCACCGACCTGTCTCCTCTTGTTCGTTTAGTTTAGCATGCTCTTATGTACTTCTTTCTAATTGTGGGTTCTACACTTCTAGGGCTGCTTGAAGCCCTACACATCTTCCAGGTGAATATCAGTGGCCTCTCACCTAATCCAATTGGCTTATTTTGTATGTTTTCATGTCAACACTTCTTGTTGTACTTCCAGGGTTGTTTTGGAGGCCTAAACAATGTTTTTTTGTCTTGCCACAGTCAAACTGTAGACGGAGTCAAAGTTTGACGGTGGAATGTGTAGTTCTCTGAAAGACCTTTCCAATGGGTTGTCATGCGCCTAAAATGGAGTTCGTATGCAAAATTTACGATTCCAGCAAGTTGAGGTACCAACTTACTCATAGGGGCCCACATGACTTTTGATGTTTCACCTCCTAGGGTTAGGTTTTTGGATGTCTAGGATTTTGGCATTCATGAGTAATATCAAAAAGGATTATAGAGCCTCATTATAATTCATTTTTCTGCTCAGACGAATGCACGTAGAAGCCACATCTCTTCTCAGAGATAGCTACCACCATTCGAGCAAGTGTTTCAATTATGTATTTTTACAGTTTCATCCTATTTCATTATTCAATAGAAGATATATTGTTCACTGGATATCTGTGTTATTCTTCATATCTCCATCTTTATTGTATTCAGTCTGTTAATCAGTTCATTTTGCTCCTAAATCTGGATCAGTGGTATCAGAGTGGTCTGCTCTTCATTTATTTTTCCTCATGCATGTCGCCAACAAGATCTGGGTACAAGAAGTTGGGACTTGAACCAATCGATCCATTGCAATATCGATCATGCCGAGCTCGACAACAACCCATGGGGGATGAAAAGAAATATGATGGAGCAGGATATCCTATTAAAATGTTGCTCGAGGAATCCCTCACGCGATAAATGAATGAAATGGTGGACAACTTCGCTCAGATCCTTCAACGAATGCCCACAAGAGAAGCATCTTCATCAAGCAACCACGCAACCCCCTTCAAGGTACATGTAAATTTTGATATTCCATTATTTGAAGGAATGATAGATGCGGATGTTGTAGATAAATGGTTGAATCTGCTCGAAGGGTATTTTTCGGTCCACAATTTTTCCGATAGGGAAAAGATCACTTTTACACTCCTCAAGGTCGTTCCCCATGTTAAAGATTGGTGGGATACTTACTCTGAGCAAAGGATCGTAAAGGAATCTGCAATGTTTTTGGTGGCCCCTACATGGGATTCCTTCCAGGAGGCCATTAAAGAATAATACTACCCTGTTGGAAGCTACGAGGACCAGTACACCAGACGGACCACCCTACGTCAAGAAAGGGACTAGATAGTACCGGATTTCACCAATATTTTCCATACCTTGCGCACCAAATTGGGTATCAAAGACTTTAAGCGTCATCTGGTGCTCATATACCGCGGTTGTTTGCATAGATACATTCAAACAGAAATGGAGTTTTTGGACATCGTCTCATTGGGCACGGATTATAGATACGTTGTCAAGATCGAGCATAAATTTAAGCAGAAAAGGCAAGAGTTTGGATCTGCAAACCCCTCACAGCCAAAGTAGGGAAAAGGCGGCCCCAACTCACACAGCAAGGGACCAAGTCGAGATGGTTTCCCTCAGGACAACTAGTCCAAGCCACAACACAAGAAGGGAAATGAGAAGACGAAGGACACGAGAAAATGGTGTGAGTACCATAAAATCCCTTAGCACAACACTGAAGAATGACTCTCCAAGAAGTCACTCATGGTCGAACTGAAGGCTTCCAAGTCAAAGGTCTATTCTGATTCTGAATCAAATCATGAAGGAGGGAAGTGGATTATCAATGCTGAAGTCAGTGCCACTGTCGCTACCACCAAAGTCTGGCCAAGTGAACCGGAAGAACCAGAGGAAGGGGAACCCCTCTTTCACTCGCAGATGTGGGTAAAGGGGGCTCCGCTTAATTTCATTGTCGATAGTGGTAGTCATAAGAACATGATTTCAGTAGAGGTCATCAAGTGGCTGGACCTGCCAATGACACCACACCCACAGCCCTAAACCATCGGCTGGCTTCGCCAAGGATGGGATCTTTGTGTTAGCCAACATTGTTGTCTGCCCTACGACATCAATCCTTTCAAAGATGAGGTATTGTGTGATATTTCTCCCCTTGAAGTTTGTGATGTTCTTTTAGGACAACCATATTTGTGGAAGCGTCATGTTGTGTATGAGTCTAGACCCCACAATTTTATTATTACTTTGGGTAGACAATTGTACAGGATGCCAGAGGTAGCGCCACCTACTGTTGTTTCTTTAATCTCTCTGCTAAGCAATGCAGTAAGGTCACTTCACAGACTGGGAAGTTCGTCTTCTTTGTGATCCGTGCCTAAGTAAACAGAAGGTTTCTGCCACATCTGTGGCCTCTACACATAGCCTCTCTTTGTAGCAGAAGCAAGTGGACAGGATCGTGTAAGAATTTAGAGACATCTTCTCCTCATCTACAGGGCTACTGACACACTGTCAAGTCAAGCATCCAATTGATCTGACCCCGGCGCACCTCTACCTAATGGACCAATCTATTATCGTTCGCTGATGGAAAATGACGAAATCAGGCATCAGATCCAAGAGCTTCTTCAAAAGGGGCACATCAGACCCAACTCCTCCCCATGCAAAAGCCTGATTTTACTGGTGCAGAAGAAGGACGGGACTTGGCGACTCTGCATTGGTTACAGAGCCTTAAACAAAATCACAGTGAGGAACTGGTACCCCATTCCCAGGATTGATGACCTTCTTGGCCAACTCAAGAGGGAAAAGTTCTTCAGCAAGATTGAGCTAAAGTCTGGCTACCACCAGGTTCCCATCGAACCAATTGATGTATGGAAGACAACCTTCAAATCTAAAGAAGGTCTCTTCGAATGGCTAGTCATGCCCTTTGGCTTAACAAATGCACCAACAACTTTCATGAGGTTGATGGATAATGTATTGAGACCCTTCACCAACTCCTTTGTAGTGGTATATTTGGATGACATCCTCATCTTCAACAAAACGTGGGAGGAGCACATGTGGCATATTCAACATGTTTTGAACACTCTGCGGCAACACAAGCTATATGCCAATTTGGAAAAATGCTTTTTTGGCATGAACAAGGTCCAATACTTGGGCTACATTGTTGATGAGCATGGGGTACATGTTGATCCAACTAAGATCCAAGTCATCCGTGACTGGCCAGCCCCGACCACACTGATCGAGCTTGAGAGCTTCTTGGGACTAGCCAACTTCTACCGACGGTTCGTGTTGGGATTCTCCCATATTGCATGGACCCTCAGTTAGGTGACCAAGGGCGGTGGCAGGGCCAATTTCATGTGGGGGAAGGAACAACAATGAGCATTCAATGATCTGAAGCATCGCTTGTTCTCATATCCAGTACTCTCCTTGCTCAATCTGCAACAACCATTCAAGATTGAGACTGATGCATCTGACTATGTTGTGGGCATAGTTCTCACTCAACATGGTCATCTGATAGCATACCATATTGAGACACTCTTAGATACTGTCTGGAAATACCCCACCTATGACAAGGAAATGTATTCCATTGTACAAGCCTGTCGTCAATGGAAACATTACATTCTAGGAAAGGAGATGATCATACACACTGATCACAAGCCTCTACAGTTCATACAGAGACAAGGGAAATTGCAGAACGACCACCATCAGAAGTGGTCCACCTACCCACAACAGTTCCATCTCAACATCAAGTATAAGACAGGTATCTCCAATCGTGTCGTTGACTGCCTCAGTCGACCTCCTGTGGCTACACTCACCACTATGCTCCATTCCTGTGGACATGAAGCATTTGAGTGGCCCCAAATTTATCAGCAAGATATGGACTTCACCACCACCTATCATCTCTTGGGTACAGGCGCGACTATCACGGACTTTCACATTCAGGATGGACTATTATTTCCACCCGATCCATCTCTGTGTTCCTACAAGCGAGTGTGCAAAGCTGATTTGGGAAGCCCACTACAGTCGGATGGCAAGACATTTTGGCGTGGAGAAAATTGTGGTCGTTCTCCAGAAACATTTTTATTGGCCAAAACTTTGACAGGACGTCAACAAGTATATTAGATCTTGCACTGCCTCTGCCATTGTCAAGCCATCCATCAAGAAACAAGGCTTATACACCCCTCTTCCTACTCTCAAGAAGCCTTGGGAATCCATCTCAATGGATTACATGTCTGGCCTTCCGTCCACCAAGCAAGGAAATGATTGTGTATTTGTGGTCGTTGATTCGTTTTCGAAGATGGCCATCCTCACAGCCTGCAAGAAGAATATCACAACAGAAGATACTACCAAGCTCTTCTTTGAACGAGTGTGCGTCCACTTTGGGATACCACGGACCATCATCTCCGACTGGGATAACAGGTTCCTCAACACATTTTGGTTGAGTCTCTGGTCACTGTTGGACACCAAGCTCACAAAATCCATTTCTTTCCACCCCCAAACAAACGACCAAACAAAGGGCATCAATCGAATGATTGTGCACATCCTGCACATGTACAACTCTAAACATCCACGTACATGGGATGAGAGTCTCCCCTATGTTCAACACGGTTACAACAGGGCTCTCCATAGCTCCACCAGCCATAACCCATTTCAAGTGGGGTTGGGATTCCAACCCTTGGTACCCATTGATGTTTCACTTCTTCTTTCCACCACACAAATAGACTCTTCCCATGATAAGTCTACGGTCGACAAAGCCACCAGATTCATTGAGCGGATTTAGCACATCCACCAACAGGTCCAAGAGATTTTGCAGAAATCCATTGCTAAGTACAAGCAGCGCCATGATCAACACATGGTACCACACTAGTTTTAGGTTGGCGACAAAGTCTGGTTACATTTCCAGAAGGAGCGTCTCACAGGGCCCCATCAGAAGCTCTGCCCACTTCGCTATGGGCCTTACACTATCATAAAGGCCATGGGTAGCAATGCTTTTGAGCTCAACAATCCACCCTTCCTTGACCTACACCCAGTGCTCAATGTGGACTTCCTTCGACCATATTTTCCACCGTTATTGGATCCTCAGAGATGGCAGAAAAACTGATGCCCACATAGATCAACCCTGACTGCATAGAACAAGCATCCATTGATCAGATAGTGGACACACAAGTCAAGGGCACTCGCCAACAGAGGATCCAGCTTTATCAGGTTTTCAAGGCAGGGCAACTCCTACACCACGGTAAGTGGCTCACCCAGGGCCAAATCTAGCAGAAGTTTCCTCATCTAATGGGGGAATTCGATGCAATGAAGACCATTTCTTCTTAAGGGGGGAGGATTGATCCAGTTGGCTATTGGTGGCCACCCACCTATTCCAACTGAATCCTCTTGTCTGTTTTTAGTTCAACACGTTCTTTTGTACTTCTTTGTAATTGTGGGTTCTACACTTTTGGGGTTGTTTGAATCCCTACACATCTTCCAGGTGGATATTGGTGGCCTCTCACCTAATCCAACTGGCTTATTTTGTATGTTTTCATGTTAACACATCTTGTTGTACTTCCAGGGTCGTTTTGGAGGCCTAAATAGTGTTTTTTTATCTTGCCACAGTCAAACTAAAGTAAGAGTTATATTTTGATGGCAAAATGTGTAGTTCTCTGAAAGACCTTTCCAACGAGCTATCACGCGCCTAAAACGAAGGTCGTATGCAAAAGTTACAACCCCGGGAAGTTGAGGTACCAACTTACACATAGGGGCCCACATGACTTTTGATGTTTCACCTCCTAGGGTTAGGTTTTTGGATGTCTACGGTTTTGGAATTCATGAGTAATATCAAAAATGCCTCTAGAGCCTCATTGTAATTCATTTTTATGCTTAGATGGATGCACGTAGTAGCCACATCTCTTCTCATAAATAGCTACCACCATTCAAGAAAGTGTTTCAGTTCTGTAGTTTTACAGTTTCATCCTATTTCATTATTCAATGGAAGATATTGTTCACTGGATATCTATGTTATTCTTCATATCTCCATGTTTATTGTATTCAGTCTGTTAATTAGTTTGTTCCGCTCCTAAATCTGGATCATGAGTCTTCTCTCCAAGTGCAATGTCTTCAAGTAAAGGTCTAGCATCCTTTAGGGAAGGTGGAATGTCCCATCAAATCATAATCAACATGCAACGTCCCATCACCAAGAAGCTCAATATCATACATGTGTGATAGGGTGTCTCGTCAAGGGATCCATGCCATCACTCAACATCCTCCTAGAAGTTTGGAATGACTTCTCTCAAGTGGTGGGAACGACCTCCATAAAAGTGTGCTAGTAGCCACTTAATATCATCCAAAGGATCCAAGTGTCAACTAAGCATGTGGCTATATGAAATCCATCGTCTGAGGAGGGGTCATGTGGTCCAATGTATCATGAAGACTGGAGGCAAGGTACACAATCCAAAAACAACATATAAACTAAGTCATGTCAATGCAAAAGCCATTAGATAGATATCACAAAGTATCCTCTTCAAACTTCAAACTAGCTTAAAAAGTTATACAATTTGTTAAGTTTAGGTATGGGGGAATCATTCTTATCGCATGTTAGGTGTGCTAGTACCCAAGATAAGATGCATGTCCCAGGGAACCCATCAAGGAGTATGTGCAATAGTATGTGATATGGATTGGGGTTTACTTCTTGGGTGGATTGTCATTGACATGCAAGGCCATGTATGATAGTCATCCTCATGAGTGCCTTTATAGAGGGAGCGCTTAGGTAATGAGGTACCCTTTCCTCGACATCGTGTCCTTCCAAACCCTTATTTTTCTTTTTCTTTATTGCTTTAACCTTTTTTGGCTTTTGACATTTGATTTGCTAAGTCTTTTTGTTAGGTATGCACTCATTGCATAGGACTTCGGGTGATGGCCTCTTAGTGAGGGGATAGAGCTCATGCTTCACTTCTTTCTTGTTTTTTTTAATACTTTGTTTTTCTTGTTTGTTTCTTTGCTCTGTGTTATCCCCTAGTTCAGGGATAACTAAGGAGATTATGCCTCGAGACCCACAGGTCCTAGACATGGAGTACCGAGAGCTAGATCAACTTGAGCATGGCCCTGGACGACCCATCTTTTTATTTCTTTAGCGCCTCCACTTTGTCAGTAGAAGCAACATCCATAACCTTAGCCTGGTCCTGTAGCAGAAGTGGATCTTGCTCCATTAGGTAATGAGTCTGGGTATCATGGTATGTGTCACTCTAATCCTAAAAACCTTTGAATATGTGCATTCAATTCCTTTTGTTTCTAATGGGTGCTTGGATCTTATACCTATCCACTTGACCATATCTGGGGGGGATGACAGGATGCCCTAGTAAGCTTGTACCCATAGGTTTTGAGTTTCCACTTGGGGGATACATGAGAAGCCATCGTCTGCTCCCACCATACTTACCACTTTCCATCTTTCTCCTGCTCATCCATCCCATTACACTGGTCCGGGCATTGGGTTGGCCAAATATTTAAGGGTTGTACCTTACCTTGTGGGAAGAAGGGGCTAAAGGCCTAGAGGGTAAAAGTAGCTGGAAAAAGATAGAATCCAAAGAATGAAACCTTGATATGCTTCACCCAGGGATCCCCGAGAAAGCAGTAAAAAGATTCTCGGTAAGAAACAAAGGGACCCATAAAAAATAAAAAAAACAAGACCTAATTAGAGGATAGGGGGTCTCATCACGAGTCGGTCTATTAGGTCCATGGGCATGTAGTGGTATGACACTACTGAAAATTGGTCACCACACTAGGGTAATGGCTCTTGCTGGCATAGCCAAGAGAAAGGGGGTCTCATCACGAGCCAACCTTCTCATTTCCGTGAAATTCTTGTGGGTAACATAGCCACCACTGGTCACCATGCCAAGGCAGTGTCCCTTAACTAGCTTCTTGAAGAAAAAACAATAAAAATAAAGATAAAATGCATAAATGGGCTTGGAAACATTTGCATCCATGACAGGTGCAGCTCACCCTCTACAGAGGCACCCACAAGTAAGCCATACATTTCCCTGCTATCACCGCACCCCTTGCCCAGACATCCCTTATCCACTTCATCCACTCACATGACTTGGATTTGATCTCTTCCGAAAACACCCCACATCCAGTGAGAATTAGCCCAATAGGACATCCTGGCATTTCCTCCAAACTTGGCTTGTATATTAGTATAATGTCTTTGAGCACTTGTCCGGGTAAAAGGGGTTTTATGCACATGTTTAATAACTTGATGATTAGATGTGATTGACATTACTATGATCCTTGTGACTTATGATCCCATGGAGGGCGTATCTGTTGATGTGCAGGACCATACCAGATGGACAGGTACACATGGGGAGATGATTAGTTCNTAATTGTGGGTTCTACACTTCTAGGGCTGCTTGAAGCCCTACACATCTTCCAGGTGAATATCAGTGGCCTCTCACCTAATCCAATTGGCTTATTTTGTATGTTTTCATGTCAACACTTCTTGTTGTACTTCCAGGGTTGTTTTGGAGGCCTAAACAATGTTTTTTTGTCTTGCCACAGTCAAACTGTAGACGGAGTCAAAGTTTGACGGTGGAATGTGTAGTTCTCTGAAAGACCTTTCCAATGGGTTGTCATGCGCCTAAAATGGAGTTCGTATGCAAAATTTACGATTCCAGCAAGTTGAGGTACCAACTTACTCATAGGGGCCCACATGACTTTTGATGTTTCACCTCCTAGGGTTAGGTTTTTGGATGTCTAGGATTTTGGCATTCATGAGTAATATCAAAAAGGATTATAGAGCCTCATTATAATTCATTTTTCTGCTCAGACGAATGCACGTAGAAGCCACATCTCTTCTCAGAGATAGCTACCACCATTCGAGCAAGTGTTTCAATTATGTATTTTTACAGTTTCATCCTATTTCATTATTCAATAGAAGATATATTGTTCACTGGATATCTGTGTTATTCTTCATATCTCCATCTTTATTGTATTCAGTCTGTTAATCAGTTCATTTTGCTCCTAAATCTGGATCAGTGGTATCAGAGTGGTCTGCTCTTCATTTATTTTTCCTCATGCATGTCGCCAACAAGATCTGGGTACAAGAAGTTGGGACTTGAACCAATCGATCCATTGCAATATCGATCATGCCGAGCTCGACAACAACCCATGGGGGATGAAAAGAAATATGATGGAGCAGGATATCCTATTAAAATGTTGCTCGAGGAATCCCTCACGCGATAAATGAATGAAATGGTGGACAACTTCGCTCAGATCCTTCAACGAATGCCCACAAGAGAAGCATCTTCATCAAGCAACCACGCAACCCCCTTCAAGGTACATGTAAATTTTGATATTCCATTATTTGAAGGAATGATAGATGCGGATGTTGTAGATAAATGGTTGAATCTGCTCGAAGGGTATTTTTCGGTCCACAATTTTTCCGATAGGGAAAAGATCACTTTTACACTCCTCAAGGTCGTTCCCCATGTTAAAGATTGGTGGGATACTTACTCTGAGCAAAGGATCGTAAAGGAATCTGCAATGTTTTTGGTGGCCCCTACATGGGATTCCTTCCAGGAGGCCATTAAAGAATAATACTACCCTGTTGGAAGCTACGAGGACCAGTACACCAGACGGACCACCCTACGTCAAGAAAGGGACTAGATAGTACCGGATTTCACCAATATTTTCCATACCTTGCGCACCAAATTGGGTATCAAAGACTTTAAGCGTCATCTGGTGCTCATATACCGCGGTTGTTTGCATAGATACATTCAAACAGAAATGGAGTTTTTGGACATCGTCTCATTGGGCACGGATTATAGATACGTTGTCAAGATCGAGCATAAATTTAAGCAGAAAAGGCAAGAGTTTGGATCTGCAAACCCCTCACAGCCAAAGTAGGGAAAAGGCGGCCCCAACTCACACAGCAAGGGACCAAGTCGAGATGGTTTCCCTCAGGACAACTAGTCCAAGCCACAACACAAGAAGGGAAATGAGAAGACGAAGGACACGAGAAAATGGTGTGAGTACCATAAAATCCCTTAGCACAACACTGAAGAATGACTCTCCAAGAAGTCACTCATGGTCGAACTGAAGGCTTCCAAGTCAAAGGTCTATTCTGATTCTGAATCAAATCATGAAGGAGGGAAGTGGATTATCAATGCTGAAGTCAGTGCCACTGTCGCTACCACCAAAGTCTGGCCAAGTGAACCGGAAGAACCAGAGGAAGGGGAACCCCTCTTTCACTCGCAGATGTGGGTAAAGGGGGCTCCGCTTAATTTCATTGTCGATAGTGGTAGTCATAAGAACATGATTTCAGTAGAGGTCATCAAGTGGCTGGACCTGCCAATGACACCACACCCACAGCCCTAAACCATCGGCTGGCTTCGCCAAGGATGGGATCTTTGTGTTAGCCAACATTGTTGTCTGCCCTACGACATCAATCCTTTCAAAGATGAGGTATTGTGTGATATTTCTCCCCTTGAAGTTTGTGATGTTCTTTTAGGACAACCATATTTGTGGAAGCGTCATGTTGTGTATGAGTCTAGACCCCACAATTTTATTATTACTTTGGGTAGACAATTGTACAGGATGCCAGAGGTAGCGCCACCTACTGTTGTTTCTTTAATCTCTCTGCTAAGCAATGCAGTAAGGTCACTTCACAGACTGGGAAGTTCGTCTTCTTTGTGATCCGTGCCTAAGTAAACAGAAGGTTTCTGCCACATCTGTGGCCTCTACACATAGCCTCTCTTTGTAGCAGAAGCAAGTGGACAGGATCGTGTAAGAATTTAGAGACATCTTCTCCTCATCTACAGGGCTACTGACACACTGTCAAGTCAAGCATCCAATTGATCTGACCCCGGCGCACCTCTACCTAATGGACCAATCTATTATCGTTCGCTGATGGAAAATGACGAAATCAGGCATCAGATCCAAGAGCTTCTTCAAAAGGGGCACATCAGACCCAACTCCTCCCCATGCAAAAGCCTGATTTTACTGGTGCAGAAGAAGGACGGGACTTGGCGACTCTGCATTGGTTACAGAGCCTTAAACAAAATCACAGTGAGGAACTGGTACCCCATTCCCAGGATTGATGACCTTCTTGGCCAACTCAAGAGGGAAAAGTTCTTCAGCAAGATTGAGCTAAAGTCTGGCTACCACCAGGTTCCCATCGAACCAATTGATGTATGGAAGACAACCTTCAAATCTAAAGAAGGTCTCTTCGAATGGCTAGTCATGCCCTTTGGCTTAACAAATGCACCAACAACTTTCATGAGGTTGATGGATAATGTATTGAGACCCTTCACCAACTCCTTTGTAGTGGTATATTTGGATGACATCCTCATCTTCAACAAAACGTGGGAGGAGCACATGTGGCATATTCAACATGTTTTGAACACTCTGCGGCAACACAAGCTATATGCCAATTTGGAAAAATGCTTTTTTGGCATGAACAAGGTCCAATACTTGGGCTACATTGTTGATGAGCATGGGGTACATGTTGATCCAACTAAGATCCAAGTCATCCGTGACTGGCCAGCCCCGACCACACTGATCGAGCTTGAGAGCTTCTTGGGACTAGCCAACTTCTACCGACGGTTCGTGTTGGGATTCTCCCATATTGCATGGACCCTCAGTTAGGTGACCAAGGGCGGTGGCAGGGCCAATTTCATGTGGGGGAAGGAACAACAATGAGCATTCAATGATCTGAAGCATCGCTTGTTCTCATATCCAGTACTCTCCTTGCTCAATCTGCAACAACCATTCAAGATTGAGACTGATGCATCTGACTATGTTGTGGGCATAGTTCTCACTCAACATGGTCATCTGATAGCATACCATATTGAGACACTCTTAGATACTGTCTGGAAATACCCCACCTATGACAAGGAAATGTATTCCATTGTACAAGCCTGTCGTCAATGGAAACATTACATTCTAGGAAAGGAGATGATCATACACACTGATCACAAGCCTCTACAGTTCATACAGAGACAAGGGAAATTGCAGAACGACCACCATCAGAAGTGGTCCACCTACCCACAACAGTTCCATCTCAACATCAAGTATAAGACAGGTATCTCCAATCGTGTCGTTGACTGCCTCAGTCGACCTCCTGTGGCTACACTCACCACTATGCTCCATTCCTGTGGACATGAAGCATTTGAGTGGCCCCAAATTTATCAGCAAGATATGGACTTCACCACCACCTATCATCTCTTGGGTACAGGCGCGACTATCACGGACTTTCACATTCAGGATGGACTATTATTTCCACCCGATCCATCTCTGTGTTCCTACAAGCGAGTGTGCAAAGCTGATTTGGGAAGCCCACTACAGTCGGATGGCAAGACATTTTGGCGTGGAGAAAATTGTGGTCGTTCTCCAGAAACATTTTTATTGGCCAAAACTTTGACAGGACGTCAACAAGTATATTAGATCTTGCACTGCCTCTGCCATTGTCAAGCCATCCATCAAGAAACAAGGCTTATACACCCCTCTTCCTACTCTCAAGAAGCCTTGGGAATCCATCTCAATGGATTACATGTCTGGCCTTCCGTCCACCAAGCAAGGAAATGATTGTGTATTTGTGGTCGTTGATTCGTTTTCGAAGATGGCCATCCTCACAGCCTGCAAGAAGAATATCACAACAGAAGATACTACCAAGCTCTTCTTTGAACGAGTGTGCGTCCACTTTGGGATACCACGGACCATCATCTCCGACTGGGATAACAGGTTCCTCAACACATTTTGGTTGAGTCTCTGGTCACTGTTGGACACCAAGCTCACAAAATCCATTTCTTTCCACCCCCAAACAAACGACCAAACAAAGGGCATCAATCGAATGATTGTGCACATCCTGCACATGTACAACTCTAAACATCCACGTACATGGGATGAGAGTCTCCCCTATGTTCAACACGGTTACAACAGGGCTCTCCATAGCTCCACCAGCCATAACCCATTTCAAGTGGGGTTGGGATTCCAACCCTTGGTACCCATTGATGTTTCACTTCTTCTTTCCACCACACAAATAGACTCTTCCCATGATAAGTCTACGGTCGACAAAGCCACCAGATTCATTGAGCGGATTTAGCACATCCACCAACAGGTCCAAGAGATTTTGCAGAAATCCATTGCTAAGTACAAGCAGCGCCATGATCAACACATGGTACCACACTAGTTTTAGGTTGGCGACAAAGTCTGGTTACATTTCCAGAAGGAGCGTCTCACAGGGCCCCATCAGAAGCTCTGCCCACTTCGCTATGGGCCTTACACTATCATAAAGGCCATGGGTAGCAATGCTTTTGAGCTCAACAATCCACCCTTCCTTGACCTACACCCAGTGCTCAATGTGGACTTCCTTCGACCATATTTTCCACCGTTATTGGATCCTCAGAGATGGCAGAAAAACTGATGCCCACATAGATCAACCCTGACTGCATAGAACAAGCATCCATTGATCAGATAGTGGACACACAAGTCAAGGGCACTCGCCAACAGAGGATCCAGCTTTATCAGGTTTTCAAGGCAGGGCAACTCCTACACCACGGTAAGTGGCTCACCCAGGGCCAAATCTAGCAGAAGTTTCCTCATCTAATGGGGGAATTCGATGCAATGAAGACCATTTCTTCTTAAGGGGGGAGGATTGATCCAGTTGGCTATTGGTGGCCACCCACCTATTCCAACTGAATCCTCTTGTCTGTTTTTAGTTCAACACGTTCTTTTGTACTTCTTTGTAATTGTGGGTTCTACACTTTTGGGGTTGTTTGAATCCCTACACATCTTCCAGGTGGATATTGGTGGCCTCTCACCTAATCCAACTGGCTTATTTTGTATGTTTTCATGTTAACACATCTTGTTGTACTTCCAGGGTCGTTTTGGAGGCCTAAATAGTGTTTTTTTATCTTGCCACAGTCAAACTAAAGTAAGAGTTATATTTTGATGGCAAAATGTGTAGTTCTCTGAAAGACCTTTCCAACGAGCTATCACGCGCCTAAAACGAAGGTCGTATGCAAAAGTTACAACCCCGGGAAGTTGAGGTACCAACTTACACATAGGGGCCCACATGACTTTTGATGTTTCACCTCCTAGGGTTAGGTTTTTGGATGTCTACGGTTTTGGAATTCATGAGTAATATCAAAAATGCCTCTAGAGCCTCATTGTAATTCATTTTTATGCTTAGATGGATGCACGTAGTAGCCACATCTCTTCTCATAAATAGCTACCACCATTCAAGAAAGTGTTTCAGTTCTGTAGTTTTACAGTTTCATCCTATTTCATTATTCAATGGAAGATATTGTTCACTGGATATCTATGTTATTCTTCATATCTCCATGTTTATTGTATTCAGTCTGTTAATTAGTTTGTTCCGCTCCTAAATCTGGATCATGAGTCTTCTCTCCAAGTGCAATGTCTTCAAGTAAAGGTCTAGCATCCTTTAGGGAAGGTGGAATGTCCCATCAAATCATAATCAACATGCAACGTCCCATCACCAAGAAGCTCAATATCATACATGTGTGATAGGGTGTCTCGTCAAGGGATCCATGCCATCACTCAACATCCTCCTAGAAGTTTGGAATGACTTCTCTCAAGTGGTGGGAACGACCTCCATAAAAGTGTGCTAGTAGCCACTTAATATCATCCAAAGGATCCAAGTGTCAACTAAGCATGTGGCTATATGAAATCCATCGTCTGAGGAGGGGTCATGTGGTCCAATGTATCATGAAGACTGGAGGCAAGGTACACAATCCAAAAACAACATATAAACTAAGTCATGTCAATGCAAAAGCCATTAGATAGATATCACAAAGTATCCTCTTCAAACTTCAAACTAGCTTAAAAAGTTATACAATTTGTTAAGTTTAGGTATGGGGGAATCATTCTTATCGCATGTTAGGTGTGCTAGTACCCAAGATAAGATGCATGTCCCAGGGAACCCATCAAGGAGTATGTGCAATAGTATGTGATATGGATTGGGGTTTACTTCTTGGGTGGATTGTCATTGACATGCAAGGCCATGTATGATAGTCATCCTCATGAGTGCCTTTATAGAGGGAGCGCTTAGGTAATGAGGTACCCTTTCCTCGACATCGTGTCCTTCCAAACCCTTATTTTTCTTTTTCTTTATTGCTTTAACCTTTTTTGGCTTTTGACATTTGATTTGCTAAGTCTTTTTGTTAGGTATGCACTCATTGCATAGGACTTCGGGTGATGGCCTCTTAGTGAGGGGATAGAGCTCATGCTTCACTTCTTTCTTGTTTTTTTTAATACTTTGTTTTTCTTGTTTGTTTCTTTGCTCTGTGTTATCCCCTAGTTCAGGGATAACTAAGGAGATTATGCCTCGAGACCCACAGGTCCTAGACATGGAGTACCGAGAGCTAGATCAACTTGAGCATGGCCCTGGACGACCCATCTTTTTATTTCTTTAGCGCCTCCACTTTGTCAGTAGAAGCAACATCCATAACCTTAGCCTGGTCCTGTAGCAGAAGTGGATCTTGCTCCATTAGGTAATGAGTCTGGGTATCATGGTATGTGTCACTCTAATCCTAAAAACCTTTGAATATGTGCATTCAATTCCTTTTGTTTCTAATGGGTGCTTGGATCTTATACCTATCCACTTGACCATATCTGGGGGGGATGACAGGATGCCCTAGTAAGCTTGTACCCATAGGTTTTGAGTTTCCACTTGGGGGATACATGAGAAGCCATCGTCTGCTCCCACCATACTTACCACTTTCCATCTTTCTCCTGCTCATCCATCCCATTACACTGGTCCGGGCATTGGGTTGGCCAAATATTTAAGGGTTGTACCTTACCTTGTGGGAAGAAGGGGCTAAAGGCCTAGAGGGTAAAAGTAGCTGGAAAAAGATAGAATCCAAAGAATGAAACCTTGAGATGCTTCACCTAGGGATCCCCGAGAAAGCAGTAAAAAGATTCTCGGCAAGAAACAAAGGGACCCATAAAAAATAAAAAAACAAGACCTAATTAGAGGATAGGGGGTCTCATCACGAGCCGGTCTATTAGGTCCATGGGCATGTAGTGGTATGACACTACTGAAAATTGGTCACCACACTAGGGTAATGGCTCTTGGTGGCATAGCCAAGAGAAAGGGGGTCTCATCACGAGCCAACCTTCTCATTTCCGTGAAATTCTTGTGGGTAACATTGCCACCACTGGTCACCATGCCAAGGCAGTGTCCCTTAACTAGCTTCTTGAAGAAAAAACAATAAAAATAAAGATAAAATGCATAAATGGGCTTGGAAACATTTGCATCCATGACAGGTGCAGCTCACCCTCTACAGAGGCACCCACAAGTAAGCCATACATTTCCCTGCTATCACCGCACCCCTTGCCCAGACATCCCTTATCCACTTCATCCACTCACATGACTTGGATTTGATCTCTTCCGAAAACACCCCACATCCAGTGAGAATTAGCCCAATAGGACATCCTGGCATTTCCTCCAAACTTGGCTTGTATATTAGTATAATGTCTTTGAGCACTTGTCCGGGTAAAAGGGGTTTTATGCACATGTTTAATAACTTGATGATTAGATGTGATTGACATTACTATGATCCTTGTGACTTATGATCCCATGGAGGGCGTATCTGTTGATGTGCAGGACCATACCAGATGGACAGGTACACATGGGGAGATGATTAGTTCAGACCTCCATGGGGCTGAAATCCCACTAGATGGATGTTAAGACCCCAGTAGGGGGCAGAGATAGATCAGGGGGTTTGTACCAGAGAAGAGGAAGATGTTCCACCAGGGGCAGCTTGGCAGACC
>JZKD02S0064249.1:0-16184 GCA_000966675.3 Picea glauca
GTCCATTCTCCTGGAAATTTCGAAGACTATGCTTCATGACAATTTTGTGAGTGTTGTATTGAACATATATTTCTCACATGGTGACTCCATGAAGGGACAAAGCCCTTGTTCCTTATAGATTTTGAAGACTTTGTTGGGTGTAGAGGTGAGCACATCCATCAATATCGAAGGCTTTTTGAAGAAGCTCATCTTGGAAACTCCACCCTTGGTATTGATATGAGGTGTGATCATTATTCATTGCAGATTTTTTAGCCTTATATTGAAGACCTAGAAGTGAAAAAAAATGGAATGTCCCCCATGGTTCACTGATTTGTGTGCTCCTATTGATTTCTCAAATATCTCAAGGTTACCTCATGAGCACCCAAGTGTAGATTGGAGATCAATTCCAAATTTTGGTGGACATTATGATTCATTCTTACTAAACATCTTACCTTTCATGGAATTCATTTTAAGTATTGGCATTATTCATGAAAATGTTGTTACAATATTTTTTGTTGATAGTTTTAAAAGGAGTTCAAGGGAATGGTTTGAACATCTTGGTAGAGGATAAATATCATCTTTTGCAAGTTTTGTTGAGACATTTTGCAAAAAATGGAGCCCTAATTATCCTGAGCAATGGATGCTCATTATTGAAAGGATAAATTAAATGTATCGTGTGATAAACAAAGAAAATATGGTTGAAGAAAATCCTCAATCTCCCCTTGATGATAAATCCATGGAATATCTAGTTGCACCTCCACTTAAATAACACAAGGATGAATACTCTTCTCACACCTCAATTGAATATCAAGCACATGAATAAAGAATTGTTGAAGAAACATCGTGTTCTCCCATGGAAGATCTTGGTGAATACCTTAAAGATGAGAGCCCTCGTGCATCTATTTCTCCTCCCCATGAAGTTGAGGGTTTGGTAATCTTTTCAACTTATAAAACTTTTGAATTTGATGATCTTCCTTGTTATGATCTTGAGAGGGGTAATATTGAAGACAAACCCTCAAATGATGATGAAGTGGTAAAGGCATGTATCTCTCATTTTGATGAAGATAATGGAACCCTAGGGCATGGAGTTATAGACATCACCTTTCATATTTTTTATCATGATAGGAAGCCAGATTGTTGGATACATTATAGAGGTCCTATTTATGATGCATATAGTGATGTGTCCATTGAATAAATTTCAAATTTTGAGGTCTACAGGTAACCTTCACTATGGTGAATTCTACAACTTCACACCAGAATTATGGAGCCTATTTACAAAAATACATGACACAAAAATCCAATAACGAAAAACAATACATTTTATTTATTTATTTTACCCATGGGAATTGATAAGTGGTAAGTATCTGAAAGCACATACCATTAGAGTCTCGTTCTCGGTCTGGAATGACCCTCGATGGTCTCATGCATACTTTCCCTCAGTCTCGGATGACCCTCGACGGTCTCAATGCCCTAAGTCTTGGATGGCCTAAGTCTTAGATGGCCTCAGTCTCATATGACCTTAGTCTCTACAATGCCCTCAGTCCATGCAATGCCCTCACTCTTGGGTGCTCTCAGTGTCTCAATGCCCTCAATTCCCTCAATTCCCTTCGTCTCTGCAATGCCTCTCCACTCATACATGTGAGGATAATGTTATGATTACTTTGGTTGCTCTCTCGGTCGTGATTGGAAATGGGCGCAGGGATAGTGTTTTGTTTTGTTTTGTGTGGTGTTTTGTTTTTTTTTTAATAATGTTTTTTAATTATTATTTTTTAATTTAATTGATATATAATTAATATACATTATATAATATATAATATATATTGTTTTTCGTTTTTATTTTTTTATTTTGTATTTTTTTTAATGTTTTGATTCACCATGCACAAGTCCTCAGGTCACCACAGAAGACCATGGATGGGTCACAATACCTTAGTTATCATCAAAGAATGAAAACAAGTGCCTTATAATATTGTTGAATATTTTGAAGCTCAAGAGCCTTGAACAAGTCCTCAAACCAACATAACAAAACTTTGGCCTTTAAGAGGGATATAGGCWTCACGATTAGTTTTTGTACATTGAAAATGGGTGTAGAGGMATAAACATGTAAAGTTGGAAACAATGGCCTAAAGCCATAAATAAACCTTCTCAAGCTCAACCACCATCGAAAACACCTAAAATCCAYGACGTGAGTCCTCTCTAGGGAGTCTTTGGCATCCAAGTTGAATATGGGTGACATTATGAGGTCTTCTTCATCATGGATGGGTCTTAGTTCGTTCATGACCTATATAACATATCATTCACCTCAAAGGACCCTTGTAGGTTATTTTTGGAATATTTGAGGGATACAAGTACAGTACAAATGGGTCTTGAGGGATTATCATGTAGGTCAAGGGGGAAAGAAGGGTATTAAGCCTTAACTCATGAACCTTCTTGATCTCAAATGCCATGGTTAGGTTTGGAGGAAAAAACTTGGACCTATTTATTCCCTAAACATCACTTCTTAGGATCAATCACCATGAACAACACCTGCAAATTACCATAACACAAGCCCTATGCATCGAAATTTTACATGGTTAGACTAGACACATGCCTTGAATGAGTGTAATAACATATCTTCTTATATATAAAACTTCCCTCATTATAGCAAGTCTTTCACTCTGTATTTTTACAGTCTCTGTACATTTCTTTCATTAATATAAATCATGTATTGTTGTATCTCTCTATTTCTGACAATTTTTATGAGTATTTCATTGTAATATCTCTACTTTCATTTCATTCTAAAAATAATCTAGATCAACATGAAATATTTCTCAAACCACCAAACCTTTATAAAGTACCTTCATCCTTGAGTAGGATATGGGTACCAATAGGAGTCTTTTCACATAAGGGATGGGTCTTGGGCTATTGTCCCAAAATGAAGCTTATAGGGAACTGATCCCTAAACTAGGCCTTAAAACACCACACAAACCAAAATTATTGGCCTCATTCTGGGATATGGACATTATTGAGAGATTTTGTGTACCTGACATGGGTCTCATGGCCTTGATCATCGTTGACATAGGAAAATAAGGGCCATAGTACCTAAGCTAATCTTCTAGGATCAAAATTCATTAATGACACCTCAAACCATCACATAAACCCTTTAGATAGAATCTTTATCCTATGAATGATATATTAGCATCCTTAGAAAGTTTTAGGCATAAGGGATGGGTCTCAAGACCTTAACCATGGTCATGGGAGAAAATAAAGGGTATTAGTACCTAAATGAATCTTTTAAGGCTCATGATCCATGAATGAGTCCTTGAATCGCAACACAAGCCATTTAGAGGGGATATTTGGTATGTGCTTCAAATACAAGCGCCATTAGGAGGTTTTGTACACCAAGTATGAGTCTTGGGGTCTTGACCATAGTAAATGGAAGAAATAAAGAACATCAAGTCTTATATAAATATTGTAAGGATATTTTTCATTAATGTGTTCCTAAAGCACCAAATAGGCCCTCCAAAAGGGGTCTTTGATCTCTATTAATTGGGATATGGGAACTTATAAGAGGTTTTTCATACTAGGGATAGAATTTTTTATGCATCAAGGAACAGTATCGAGGCCTTAACCATGGTTGGGGGATAAATATAGGTAATTAGACCCTAAATGAAGATTATAGGGCCATTGGACCATGATCAAATCCTTGATCTATGACATGGGTCCTCTAAAAGGAATATTTTTCATACAAATAGGAGATGAGTTCCATTAGGGGAGGAAAATAAGTTCCTTGACCCCTAAATGAATCTTATATATCTTATTGGACATGAAATATTCCTCAAACCACCACAAAACCCTCCATAAAGTACATTTTTACTTAAGTGGGATATGGTTACTATTTCATAGGTTTTGTAACAAGATATGGGTCTTGGGCCATTTGCCCAAAAATAATCCTCTAGGGACCCTTTTCTTAAACTAGGTCTCAAGCCACCACACAAACATGGATCATTGGCCTCTTGGTTAGATATGGTAATGATTGAGATTTTTTGCATACCATGCATGGATCTCAAGGCCTCAACCATAGTCGATGAAGGAAAACAAGGGATATAGAATATAAATTAATATTTTAGGGTTCATAATCCATTAATGACACCTTGAACCACCACGCAAACCGTCATATGGAATCTTTGTACTCCAAATGAGATATAGGCACCATTTGAAAGTTTTAGACACAAGATATGGGTCTTAGGACTGTGACCATGATCATGGAAGAAAATAAATAGTATTAAAGCCTAAATAGTATTAGGAATGTGAGCATGATCATGGATATGCAATTTCCCTGGATATCCAACAATAGAGCATGAAGAGAGATGAAGGATAAAAATACGGACCACCCTGAACCAAAAAATGGAGAAATGCCTAGAGAAACCATTGTCTATTGGAAAGAGTGCACCAGGAGAACTGTGAGCCAAACAATTATCCACTAGAGAGGGAATGACAAGAGTGAAAAAATTAGTAAATACCTTCAATACCATGAAACCCATGAAGGAATCAACAGATAAGCCTCTACTAAGAAAGAACGATCCAGAAATAGAGCACAACAAACAATCCTCCAATATATCCACAAGAGGCCAAGAAACAATACACCCATCAAGACTTCATCTTGCCATTAATAACAAGGAGATCGTTCCCAAGATAGATAATTCATTCATTATGTACCTTCAAATCCCTTAGCAAATAGTTTCCCATGAGATGGTTATGTGAAACCTTAATATTGCTGACAACACCACCCAAATTTACCATATGACGCTGTACTCTCCCCTCTGTGCCTCACACTTCCACAATGTATAGTCTCCCCTCCTAAAGAAGATCCGTTGAATTGGTAATTGTTGGACAGGTAGTTTGAAGAACAAAGAATGAGGGTGCGTACAAAAGCAGGTAGACACGCAAAATCAGGAAGAGCAACAATTGAGAAGGTAAAAGCAGCATGCACATGCAAAGACAGGAAAAATCACACCCGAACAATGAGTTGTCATGATTTTTCATAGGGTTTTGGGGGATAAACAAGTAGGGTTTTGAGCCCTAAATTCTATGAATATATAATGGGTTAGATAGATTAGGTTGTTGTTGATACTGAGAGAATCGATTAGGAATGAGAGAGAGTTTGTTTCTAGAGGTGTAGGGAGATTTTTGTAGAGAAAATATTGCACTGCAGAGCGGCTACGAAGAATAGAGAAGTACTCGTGATGTATCTATTTTAAGAACAATGTGAAAGCCTGAGATTAATTGCACAAAGAATAATAAAGAAGCCAGTCGTTGTGGACGTAGCCCAAAGTTGGGTGAACCATGTTAATTACTTTGTTTGAATGTATTTTTATGTGATTATCCATGCATGTTCTAATTATGCATAACTAGACCTAGATCTGTGTAGTAGATGATTGATGCACAGTAAAGATGAATGTTACAGTGAATAGTTTATGTTGCAATATGTGTTACAATGATGTCGTATGCTTAAAGTTTACTAATTAATCAAGGGAAAGAGATACAAAATAATTCACACAGGCTAGATAAGTAATAATAAACATGATGATAGTCTCATATGTCCTCATCCCCGTAGAAACTTGGTTCATGCAACCCAATAGACGCCTCGGGTGAGACTTCACTTTCATGCAGGTGATGCCAAAAGGGTCAGTGTCTATAAGATTTGTTGGTTAGATAAATTGAACCTAGGGTCTTAGAACCACACACCAACAAACGGTTTTGTTGTCAAGACCCAAAATCTGTGATTGAGGGAATGTTTTGGAGGCCAACTAAGAAATATATCTCATAATGGATAGAAGGGAAGGAATGAAAATTTTCTCAAAAAGATAATAGAAACCCTTGGATGAGCGATGAGCAATGGATGCAAAGGTATGTGTACAAAGAACTTCATGATATTTTCTTTGGTGAATTTTCGATTATCTTAACCGAGTGGTATGAAATATTAGTGGAAAACACTGGAAGGTACTAAACTGTAGCACCGAGGAACTGGACTCCTAAGTTAGTAAGGCAGTTAAACTCTATAAGCAATAAGACTTCTCATGCAATTTATTTTTGGTTGGACGGTATATTAGGAAGTTATATTATAGAATTTGCAGTGGATTGTACACAATCATATAGTGTTGCAGAGAGGGTTTTTTCAAGGGTCCACGCGAAAGGTTTATGAAATCATTGGGTACCTAGATAAATATGTTGTTGTGTGACAAGTGTGTGATGACAATGCGGTCTGATTTCTAAGGGGCTCTACACACATAGGGGAACTGGGGGTGACAAGAGGATAGTTTGAAGGCAAGAAATAATGAAGGAAGTAATGAAGAAGCAAGAGAGGGAGTGAAGATGCAAAGAAATGAATAAGTTGTATCAGAAGAGGAAGACAAGTTTGGAGTACTTTCCAGTGGAAGAATGTACAAGAGGTTGACAGAGTAGCAGTAGCCAGAGCAGTGGAAGTAATGTGTCGATTCAGATTCAACCAACATCGTCAACCAGTATTGTAGGACTACTACCACACATTCATCGGTCGTTGATTCAACATAATTTTGCATTGTAGCCTGCAACTTTGGAGGTTGCAATGAAGTTGAAAGCATCACTTGTAGAAGACAGTGGAGGGATGGTGCAAGTCCATACATAGTTAGCTTCATTGACGATTCAATTGGAAGAGCTTACAAAAGGGAAGGAGACGATGGAACAAGTCTGGTGTACCAAGTGTAAGACTTGTTACCCCCTAGCCTAGGGGTAACTAAGGAGATCATGTATCAAGGCCCACGGGTTGTAGAAATGGAATTTCAAGAGCCACATGGATAGAGCATAGCCCCAGAGGGCCTCTCTTTTATTCTTCTATGCATCCTACATATCACCAACAACAACTTCCACCACATCAACCTAGTACCAGAAGACAGTGGGTCTTTCTCCATGAGGTAATGTGTCCAGGTATCATGGTATGCATCACTATGATATTTGAAGCACTTGAATATGTTGCAATTAATATTTCTTGATTTTAAAACGTTTGCTTGGAATTTATGCTCCTTGCCTTTTTTAAACCTAGGGAGGGTGACATGGTGCCCTAGTAAGTTGGTTTCCCTTAGGAATAGGTTGTCCTTGGATGGTTCCTTTAAGAGACATCATCCGTCCCTCACCACACTTGTCACTTTCCATGCTCTATCCTTTTCACCTCCTCACCTTTTGGGAATTTCGGGTGCACTGATCCAAGAAGGGATTGTAACTTACCTAATGGGAAGAAGGGGCTAAAGGACCAGAGGGTAAAGGTAGCAGGGAAAAGACAAAAGACTATCATTCACCTTTGAGATGATTTGCCCAAATATCCATGAGAAAGTAGTGAAACGCTTCTCCATAACAAATAGGGGACCTGCAAAAATAATCACTTGGATTATTATTTGGGGGATAGGATGTCTCATCACGAGCCAACCTATCCTCGCCCAATATTCTCCACCTATTGCACATCCAATGCTAATGCACCCACTCCCCCATCACAACCTCGCTTAGCTTTTTCCTCCACATCCAAAACTTCAGTTTGGTGTACCTTTCACAAAACCAATTCCCATCATTCTACGGACTGTTGTGCACTTAAAAATATTTGCACCAATAAGACCATGATGGCCGAGGTCAATTCAAAATATTTTCCTGAACTTACAGAGACCATTTCCCTCGATAATCCCACAGAAGTTGACCCCTCTCTCATTCTCATGACCAAACTCGAATCAAGTCGCTTGAACATCCCCTATTCACTCACAACTGCCAAATCAAGACCGAATTATCCACTCTCATTCTCAAAAATGGCAGTAAAAAGAATCTTATATCACAAGATCTCATCCAACATCTACAACTCCCCAAAACCTCACACCACGATCCTTATCAGCTTGGATGGGTCTAAAAGGGAGGTCCACACATCACGATTTCTCATTGTTGCACGGTCATTTTCTCCATTGGTACGTTCCGCGACATTGTGACTTGCGACGTCTCCCCTTTAGACTGTGTTGATATCCTTCTCGGTCTTCCTTACCAACAAGACCGACAAGCGATGTATCACACTAAATCTCATCAGTATCATCTTAAAAAGGAGGGACGCAACTACATCCTTACTTCCTCTGCAGTCACTTCCCCACCACCCCAAACTGATACAACCGCCACTCACAATGTCATTAATACCCAAAAGGCCTTACTGTGTTTAATCCGACCTCTTAAACTAGAGAATCATACTCACCCAACACCCCCTGAATTTTTTCCACTCTTACATGAATTTACAGATGTGTTTCACCCACCCACCAAACTCCCCCCGTGCTAGGACATTGCACATGCCATTGATATCATACCAGGTGCAACGCTACCCAACTTACCCGCCTATCGCCTAGCGCCCAAGGATGCCACCGAAATAGAATGAAAAATTGGCCAACTCCTTGATTCCGGCCACATCCAACCTTCCTCTTCCCCTTGCACATCGCCAACCTTCATTATCCCCAAGAAAGACACTTCTGAACAACGTCTTGTTACTGACTATAGAGCCCTAAACAAAGCCACAATAAAAAATAGATATCCCCTAACCCGGATCGAAGATCTCCTCGACCACCTACAAGGGGCTTCTTTCTTTACCAAGATGGATCTAACTTCAGGATACCATCAAGTGCACATGCAACCAAGTGATATTTGGAAAACAACTTTTAAGACTAAGTTTGGTTTGTATGAATGGTTAGTCATGCATTTTGGCTTGACCAATACACCAACCACTTTCATGCATCTCATCAAAGAAAAATTTTGGCCACATCTCGGTAAGATTGTTGTTATTTATCTTGACAACATTCTGTTTTTCAGCAAGTCATGGGCGAAACACATGAAACATGTGTGCACAGTCTTGGCATTTCTACGACAACACCAACTGCAGGTAAAAGAGAAAAAGTCATATTTTTCTCAAAGTTCGGTACAGTATCTAGGATTCATTGTAGACTCTATAGGGGTTCGCCCAGATCTCGCACGAGTAAAAGAAATTTCTAAATGGCCAGCACTAACTTCTGCCTGACTTCTCAAATTTTTTATGGGAGGCATCAATTTTTACCGCAAATTTGTATACCATTTCTCAGAGTTGGTGTGTCCTTTGCATCAATTAACTAACAAGGAAAAGTTTATATGGTTTCCCGATGCGCACCGCTATTTTGATAACCTAAAGCAAGCATTATGCTCTGTGTCAATCCTCCACTTGCCAAACTTGCTCCAACCATTCGAAATTGACTCAGATGCTTCTCAATTTGCGATTGGTGTTGTACTTAAACAGGAAGGCCATCCTGTCACCTACCATTCAGAGACACTATCGGCAACAAATCTCAACTACAGTACTTATGACAAGGAATTTTATAGCTTGGTCCAAGCGGTGAAGCAATGGCGCCATTATATTTTGGGAAAAGAGACCATCCTCCACACAGATCATCATCCGCTCATATTCATAAACTCATAGAGCAAGATACAAGAACAACAACATCTCAAATGGGAAGAATATATTCAATAATCTCACCTGGTTATTAAATACAAAAAGGGAACTGCGAATAAGATGGTCTATTTATTAAGAAGACCGCCAACACAATTATTGAATATATTAGCAGTTCGATGTGTAGCCTATGACAGTTGGAAAGACATGTATGAAGAAGATCCCAACTTTAAAGAGATATGGTCAGCAGTACAACAACCCACTATCATCAATCATACACCATGCCTCGATTACACCATTCGGGATGGATGGCTATATCGTCTCAATGAAATTATTGTTCTGCAATCAAAAGATCGTTTGATACTCATCAAGGAAGCGCATGATTACTCCTGTGGTGGTCACTTCAGGAATGAAAAAACACTCCTACACCTCCAGTGCCACTTCTATTGGCCTGTGATGTCCAATCAAGTCGATAGTTTCATCAGAGCATGTGCTCTCTGCTCACAAAGCAAACCATCGTGCCCATGGGAATCGATTTCTATGAATTTCCTGAGTGGTCTCTCGACCACCCTCCGTAAGCATGATGCAATATGGGTTGTGGTTTGCAGATTTTCAAAAATGGCACTCTTTCTCCCTTTCCACAAAACAACTTCTGCCGCACAAATGGCTGAACTATTCTTCTGACTTGTGAGGCCACATTTTGGCCTACCGAGTAGCATCATTTATGATCGTGACTCTGAATTTCTTAGTTCATTTTGGTGTACTATGTGGTCATTACTAGGTTTCCAACTTATATTTTCCACGACTTTTCATCCATAGACCGACGGGAAAACCGAGGTGGTCAATCAGACCTTGGTTCATGCTATGTGCAGCTCCTTCGTAAAAAATAAGAAATGGGATGCTTATCTTTACATTTTGCAGCATAGCTACAACAAAGCTACAAATTCTTCCACCAACTTTTCCCCAGTCAAGGTCTGCTTGGTTTTCCAACCGCTTGCACCCACCGAGCTGCCACTCAATTTGACTCCTTCAGGTTCAGTGCACCAACAAAGAGACCAACAAACAACTCAACACACCATCTAGAATTTAGCACAACGACATAAGCAAGTGACCGGATCTTTACAAGTTGCACAGGAGCGCGCAAAACAACATCATGATAAACATTGAACATCGTTGCAATTCCAAATAGGAGACAAAGTTTGGCTACAAATGGACAAGCAACACTTCAAAGGGCAACATCATAAGATGCTTCCTTTACGTTATGCACCATACACGGTTTTGGATTGTATTGGCGAAAACACTTATCGTTTGGATCTTCCACCACATTTGGGGATTCATGATGTGCTCGACGTCAATAATCTAAAGTTATTCGAGCCACTACTCCTTGAGGACACAGTCACTGTCCTCCATCCAGTGGACAACATTCCATATTTTCAGCATCCTTTAGTGCATGATCAAATTCTGGATAGTAAGACCAGAACCACTTGGAAACAACAACATGTTTCCTATCTCGTAGGCAGACAAGAAAAAACTCCATTGCAAGCCAAGTGGATGACAATAGAGACAATGTAGCGATGGTTTCCTGTGCTGTTGACGAAAGTCGGGATGCTTTCGGTTCTAAACAGGGAGGAATTGGACCACTAAGGAAGGATGTCAACCTTCCTTAGAGGGCACACAACAAGTTCGAGTCATCCGCAACAAGCAAGGAGGAAAGTAGAATAATACTATGTTAGTTTATGTCATTGTTAGTCAGTCCATTTTGTAATAAATCATCCGCCAAGCTAAGTAATAATGGCGATGTCTATTTTCTTTTAATAGTCAGTACTATCAGTAAAAACGTTGTGGGATATTTCCCTTGCGAATGTCAGAAGAATAAAAGCATCATTTTATCGTTTGTAGTTTTTTCATTGTTAGGTTAAGAAGAGACGGAAATAACTAATACAATTGATGAAGTTTTGCAGACTCTTGTTTTACCTATTCTTCCGTGTGTGTATTTTCGCTTGTCTCTTACGTTGATAGATAAATTGAGGATCGTTTTTGTTTTTGTTGTTCAACAGTGTGAAAAGGAGAGACTGCGCACCAAAGGGTCTGATGCGCATATTTGTTTGTAGGTTGAGAGCCCTTACCCATTCTCCCTTCAAGTCGTAGGTTGATAGCGTGTAGAACCAAGAACAAGCATCCACGCTAAGGAGGAGAGGACAAATAGCACACAACGCTCGTTTTTCTTTCTCTGCGCAAGTGACGACCAGACTTCTCCCTTTTCTCTCTTGAACACACCAACGCACACCTTTGTGTAGCAGAGTCATGTTCCTTTGTCCAACAATCGTCCTCCACTCAGATCATTTATGTTCATGACCTTTTCACTATTATCATTCCCTTTTGTTGATCTCACACTACCCTTAGACCGACTGATTCAATGCTTGTACTAAGCTCCTAGTAGTTTTGGTCTCTGTGTGCTATCTTTAGTCTGTGTAGGCCTAGTGCTTGAACCATGGCTTTGATATTGTCGTGTAACATACCCAACCTCCTTAGTGCTATTAGGATGGTAGGGTGATTCATGCTTGTTTCCAAATAAGTTGAATCAATGACTTGACATTATTGTGCTATGCTCTATTACGAGATAAGAGTGAAGGTTACACTCTTGTTACTTGCTCAATTATTTAGAAATTTGTTGCTCAAATCAAATTTATGAGCTTATGGATAGGTTTTTCTATCCAAGGGAATTCCAATGCCTATTGTTTTGTTCAAATATGAGCATAGAGAGATAATTTATGGCCTTCTAAAGGTCTTAACAATTTTTCTCTTGTTTACATCATCATGCCTACGTGGCAAAAATTTAGCTGAATTGGTAAACTTCCCCTATCATTTTCTAAGGTCCCTTCAACATGCTTGAGGAAATTCTTAGCAGTTCGTATGGTTTAATCTTGCAGGGATTTACTTTTGTTTGTGCTCAATTAATGGCTTAATGGATCTTATAACCAATCCAGACGATTTTCCTTCAAGACGTACACAAAAAAAAATTATCGGGGTGATTCATATCTCAAGGGCAACTCTTTAAGGATGGTGCATAGAAGTTTCAAGGACGTCCTATAGCCAATCAACACCATTTTGGGCCTAATGGTTAAGAGCACACGTTTCCTCCTCGAAAATCAGTGGTTTGATCCATAACACCTCCCTAGAACACTTACAAATGGGAAAGATCTTTTGTCTCACTCTAGACCAATTGAAGTAGCCTTCTAAACTAATATTTATAAATATACTATTTTGAAATAATAATAAAAATAATAATTTCTTTTTTCTTTTTTCTTTTCAATTAAAAATTAAAAAACATTATAAATTTTATTTTAGTTTTCTAAAATATATAATTAAAATCCTTCTAAATTACTTTTAAAAAAATATAAAAAAAAAACCACACACTTGAAGAATCTCTACTTTTAACTTTCCTCTAAAACATTTTGTGTTTATATTAATTAATTATATATAATATTGGAAAAATCCGATGAAGCCACTTCTTCTACTTTTAGCTTTACTCTAAAACATTTTGACTTTATATTAATTAATTATACATAAAATATTTTGATTTTATATTAATTGATTTTTAACTATGGTTAATAGAAAACACCATAACTTATAAACGATTTGATAGTTTACTTATTTTGAATTTATATTAATTAATTATATTAATTTGATTTTTAAAATAATTAATATAAAATCTCATTACTTATAAAGGTGGATTTGATTGTTGACTTAATTACATTTTAACATGCAATGAAATAAATGCTGGTTGAAACATGAGATATAACTTAGGATGGAATTTGACGAGCAAATTGTTCGTTATAAGACAATTTGCCAGTCAAATACGGTAACAAATTTCGACAAACCGTCAATCCTCTTCTTTCAATATGTCAAAACGCCAATAGGTACATGCATGTGGTTCACCTGTCAATGTAGAGTTAAAGCACTCCATCTGGGCAGTGGAGAGGACATGTTATTCCCAAATTTAACCTTTGGAGATCCGGGACCCGGAAGCAAGGGAAGCGAATCGAGCAAACTGCGAACCATACAGTACGGCTTAGATCGAAATCGTTCTGGATAAACCTATTTTCTCTTCGAGCCATAGAAAAATGCAAGCTCCGGGGTTTAATTTGCAAGATTACAAAGTTTTAAACTGGAAAATTTGAGATTACCATTTCGAATTCTTAAAAGCTGTGTCCAAAGACGCGAAATTTGTAGCTGCCGAGAGCTAATCTGGTGAGAATTTAGCATAAAAGTGGCCCAGACTGATAAATTTGAATTTGTATTGCGGAAGGTCGAGTTGGGTCGAACAAGCTCGAAAACTGGTTGAAGATCTCTGTAATGGTTTTCGAAGATCTCTATAATGGTAAAAAATATATCATTTGTGAAATCTGACATATTTATTTAAATAGTTTGTTGTTTACGAGTGTGGAGGTGTGTTATGATTGTGTTGTTTCGGAATACAGTAGAAAAGGCGATAATAGTTTTTGTTTTGAAGAAGCTTTGGGTTCTGTCAATTTAGAGGTCTAATTTGGCGAAGAGCGTTGGGATAAAGAAGAAAGCTCTAAATATATCTTAAACCCTCGTTCTGCGTATCTTTATCAGGGTTTGTAGGTTATAGGTTGGGTAAAGAAGAAAGCTATAAATATATCTTAAATTCTCGTTCTGCATATCTTTATCAAATTCTCGTTCTGCATATCTTTATCAGGGTTTGTAGGTTACAGGTTGGGGTAAAAAAGAAAGCTTTAAATATATCTTAAACTCTCGTTCTGCATATCTTTATCAGGGTTTTATCGGGTCTGCATATCTTTATCAGGGTTTTATCGTGGTTTGTAGGTTAAAGATTTCCTTTTTTGGGAGTTAAAGTCGGGGGGCGCGTCGTACAAGTAGTATTCCGTTATTAGCAAGTGTTCCTGCTTCGTTGAAGTTGTGTTTTTTGATGTTTTAATTTACATCTTTTGGTCGCTAAGCAGTCACAGATTTAGGGGCATCTCTACAGTCAGTCACAGATTTAGGGGCATCTCTACAGTCAGGAACATATTTGTCCCAAATTATGCCTTTAAAAATACTAGTGTGCATGAGAAAGGGGTAATAAAAATTGGAAATGGCCCAAAGTTGTGGTCTCATTAATGCACTCTGTATGCTTTGAAATATGGTTCCCGCTTGCCTGTCGTATGCTCCTGTGGCTTCTGTATGTATGATCAGTGGTAGGAAGAGCTCTTCAAGTTCATCCGCCCACATGCATTATATCGTACTTAAATACTAGCCAGGGCAACTACTCCTATTTCTTCTGTACTTCGCTGGTTTTCTAGGCTGTGGTCCGCAAGGTCTGGTTCCAGTCAGAAAAAAACATTTGACGGGGCACCTCTCTATTCCCCAGGTTTCCCGAGCAAAGCATGTGTGTGCATTTCCGATATGTTCCTTCAACAAGGGAAACGGGCAACCAGAGAAACGTTGCATTATTAGTTTTGTTCCATTGCAAATAGTGGAGCTTTCGGTAATGCGACATGGCGCATGGTATTACGTATAACTGTTGAGTGCTTTTTTCCTCATGAGCCTGCTGAGGATAAATACTTACACCACTAAGGGTTTGGCGGCCAAGAAGATCTACTTCGTGACAGCAGCCGGTACAAGCTTTGAACCTGTCTGCTGGATTTGTCATTGTCTGGGTTTACAAAGAAATCCCTTAGGTGTTTTCTGTAGCTGTATGAATTTGTGCTTTACTTGAATACCTTATGTGCACACATCCCTTTAAATGTTTTGAAATGGTGAATGAATTTCTCTCTGCTTTCAAACATTCTTATTCCAGGGTAATTCTTGCCTCTATTGTGCCTGTGTCTATGCAGGCCAATACAATGATGAAACTTGAAAAGCGCCCGACTTGATATATAAATTCAGAGAATCCCTGCTCTTGGTCGAGTTTCCCCATCGACGTAGCACTTCTGGTTATCGCTTCCCTCTTCCCTTGATTTTTGCCGCGAATTTTCGTTTTTTAATTTTAAAAAATTGGAACTCTATGGCTCGTGGCACAGATATGTCTGCTAATGAACCTTGTGCCTCGTGGTGATCATTCAGCCATTATGTCGGTGCTAATTCAACCATCGATCTTTGCCACGTGGTGATTTTAAGCCATCTGATTTGGACATGTTAAGCAGTTCGATCTGTTGTGCCAAGTGGCTGATGTTAAGTTGTCTGAGTTGTCATATTTGTGCCAAGTGGTAGACGCATGGGCGTCAGATATCTGGCCACCTGATCGTCGGATGGTTGCCAAGTGGCATCGTCCTGGGCGTCGGATCTCTGGCCGCTGGACTCTCCGATGGACGCCAAGTGGCAACCTCGTTGGCGTCGGATCTCTAGTCGTTGGACGTTTCGATGGCCGCCAAGTGGCAACGTTCTGGGCGAAGGATCTCTGGCCACTGGACTGGTCGATGGCTTCCAAGTTGCAAACTCGTAGGCGTCGGATCTCTGGTTGCCTGACGGTAGGATGGCTGTCGAGTGGCAACGCACTGTCTGTTGGATCTTTGGCTGCCTGACAGTCGGATGGCTGCCAAGTGGCAACGCCATGGTCATCAGATCTCTAGCAGTCGTACCGTCGGATGGATGCCAAGTGGCAAGATCCTGGGTGGTTGATCTCTGGGAGCTTGACCGTCGGATCGATGCCAAGTGGCAACGTCCTGGGCGTCGGATAAGTGGCAGCCTGAATGCCGGATGACTACCAAGTGGCAACGTACTGGGCGTCGGATCT
>JZKD02S0064304.1:35193-45951 GCA_000966675.3 Picea glauca
AGGAAAATCTCCCTGCGGACAGGTAGATCTCCTCAAAGAGCTAGACTCTTAACTCTAAGACAAAAAGTGCTTATCATGGTCACTAACTTCCTTTTAGATCTAGGTGGACTAGTGTATGAGGAGGAAGGATAAAAGAAGTACCTTTTATCGGTGTTTGTCCCTGCACGCTCCGAGTTGAGCTCCAATCTTTCGCTCCTTGATAAGCCCTGTAGACAAACAAAGTATGACTACTTCCTACTCTATCAAGATTAGTCCGAAATAGGTCTATCTACTAAAGAGACAAATTCATGTGATATTGAACATGAATTAGAAAGAAATAGACCAAGAAAATTATATTAATGAGGATGAAGCATTACTTACAACCGTAGACGGATTGCAGCAGTTTCGTCAAGTCCTCCTTGTCTACCCCTTGCTCAAAAGATCTACGATCCGAATGATGATAGATTCACCAATTTCTCCCTATGAGATCATAGGTCTCTTGCTTCTGAAATATATCTGTTCCAGCACCACTTATAAGATCATAAGTTTGGTGTGATTCTCCCTTTTCAGTTCCCCTTTCACCATGAGAAAGCTTGCTTATATAGCCTTGGAGAGGCTCAACCACTTGAGATATCCTTGGGGTAAGTTGAGGATTTTCCTTTTTCAGTTAGGGATCATCCCTAAGATCATGGATGGACTAGGGATTTGAATCCAACTGCCTTCCAAGAATGAAATAATCTTTCCCCCATTCATCTCAACAACTTAACCACTGCCCAAAATAGGCAGCGCTCCCTCAAAAGGGCCATCAGATCGCTGTAGCGCTCCCTAGTAGGCTTAAGGGGGGCGCCAACACTCCCTAAAGACACCAACGCTCCCTCAAAATGGCCAAAGGAGATTTATAGCGCTCCTAGACAGTGTAAGGGGGGGCGCCAACACTCCCAGAAGAGGTATAGGGGAGCGCTCTCCTCCAAAAACCTAGTTTTTTGGCTTCTTTCAGATGGAAAAATGTTCATAACTCTAGTTAAGCATTCCTCCTCTTCCAAATCAAGTGTTTGATGTGTGTCAAGTGTCTTCCTGATGTCGTTTACAGGCACGACATAGGCATCATGGTAGAATGCTTCCCTGACACTTGCGACACTTGTGAGCAAAATGCGACACTTGCGACACTTATAATGACGACACTTGCGACACTATCGTGAGTAATTTTGATGTGTAACATGTGGTATGTAATCTATTAACAAAATATATATATGTATGTGGTATGTAATGTGTTAACAAAAGATATATATGTATATATAATCACAACCACATACATATATATCTTTTGTTAATATATTACAATGTACATGTTAGTAGGGATCCATGATATGTATATATAATCATGACCACATACATATATATCTTTTGTTAATAGATTACATTGTACATGGTAATAGGGATCAATGATATGGAAGCACATGTGATTCTATTTGAATCTTAAACTTTTGGCAATTTGAGTATATATTTGAGTATGAAGATATTTTAAT
Organism: Picea glauca; assembly: GCA_000966675.3. Lineage (NCBI taxonomy): Eukaryota > Viridiplantae > Streptophyta > Pinopsida > Pinales > Pinaceae > Picea > Picea glauca. The sequence continues at coordinate 36,699 of JZKD02S0064304.1, forward strand.
ATTATTTTATTATAATTATTTGTATATTAGTATATGATGACGTATTATTGTTATTTATAAAATAATAATATTTTGTTACTTTATATTATGTGTAGATGTTACATCCTCATATTGTGTCATGTGATCATGCATCTTTTGAGGGTTTGTGGCATTTGATTTTTCTCTCTTGGTCATTTGGCAACATCAAGGATACTTTGTTTGGGTTATGTATATTCACCTAGAGCATACTCATACTTTTTTCTAGGCTATCACTGAGTCACACTCCTACTCTAGTAAAACTCTTATATACTTACACAATTGTTAGTAGATTAACCCATAGTGATATATAATTAAACATCCATGAACATGAGAAACTAAGAGAACAATCATGAAACAAAGAAAAAGATATACACAAAAACAGTGCAGGAGGCATGAACTGTGCCTAACACCCGACTAAGTCTTTGTTATTGCGAAACAATTACAATCTGAACATTATCAGCTTAATTTAAATCTTGGGCAAAGTCAAATGACTTTTCGCACCTCACCAAGACACTCATACACAGATTCATCACAGCAAGACTCTTTGTCGCAATGGTCACCTAAACTTCCTCTGGTGCACCTCAAGGGTGTCCTCAATCACAGATTTTTTGTCCCTTCATTACTGCAAACTTCACAAATTTTGGTTCTTCCTCACACATGCCTCCAATAGAATTGTGTTTCCATACTTCCCCAAAGTCATACCAAGAGAAGTTCACCCCATATTCGTCAGAGAATCACCTCAAGGTAGCACAATTCCTCCTATGTGGAGTGACTTGGCTCCTTGAGGGAGCTCCCACCTCTTCGTCTAATCATCCCTAAGAAATGCAAATCTCATCTTTCTCTCTTCCAAGCTTCCCTCCTTGGTTTTGCACCCTTGTGCCTTTATAGGCACTGGCTCCCCAAACGATTCTTCTAGGTGAACCAACACGACTAATGAGTTGATTCCCTTCGCAATGTTGGGTCGACATCTCATGTGGGTATGTTCGGTAGGCTTGCCTAGTCGACCTACCAAACACCTCATTCCATCATCAGGATGACCCACCGAACTCCTTACCAACGCCCCCATCTATCCAACCGATCCGTCATTTGGGTGAGTGTGGCACTTAGCCATGTCAAGCCGACTTGTTTAGTCATGCCCTCCTCATGACTTAGACGATTCATTTTTTTGGTGGAGCGCCCAAGTATTTACCTCAACCCTTCTTCAAACCGCCTGTCATCTGACTTGTGTCACAAGGCATCTCGGTTGAGTCTCCCTTGGCATGTCGCACACCCAAGGTGTCCCCGCTTGCCCGATATAAATACATCATTGTTACACTTCATTATGTTTGGTGTGCTCATACTACTTGCTCCATTTAGAAACCCCATATTTCGCAGGTCACCACAATGTCAAGTGAGTTAGGAACATACATATTTAACCTTAATGATATGAATGTATTTTTAATTTTTCACTAAGTTTAATTTTTGGTAATTTATATTATTGGTGACATGGATGAAATACAACATATGTGAAATTATATGTATTTAATATCACTTACATATGTGAAAGCTTGTTGTTGATGCTTATTTAAATTTATGGGGTGTTTTACATGGGTTAAAAAAATTATAATAGGATTTAATAAATAAAATAAAAAAATGAAAATGAAAAAAAAAAACCTGTTTTCCTGGTAAAGGACCTCTAGCTACAATTTTGTTCATATTTTTTTATACAAATGATGAAATCAAATTCTGTTGAAGACCCATTTGAGGTATCGAGGAGAGTTTTCCTTGGTATAAAATACTTTCTTTGTTGAAGCCTATGGAGTGAGAAAACACTTCCTGAAACTCAAGGGATGTGCAACCATAATATTTCAGAAACCTTTGGTACTTCAATCAATCATATCTCACAAATCGAGAAATGGAATGAACCGTAAAAAACCCATTTGATCCAATAGAGAGTCCTTTAAAATGAGCTATATTAATCCCTCTAAAATGTTTTGTATAGGTCTTGGAACCTATATAAAGTTTGCATAAGATAGTTTCCCTATATTGTATCCATTATTGTGCTCCTACGACAACCACACAATTGTGGGTAAGCTGAGAAAGGGATGAAATGGTGTTTCCCAAGCTTCCATATGTTGCATGTAGATATTTTAAGCTATAAAATGGTTGTATGAATGTGAAATAATGTTGAATATGATAGAATCGATTGTAGAGGGCTACAAAGGATGCCAAGGGTTTGTAGAGAAGCTTGAGTTGTTGTAGAGGCCATGGAACCTCTGTGGGCAACATGGAAACCTTGCAAAATTTCTAAAATGTTTCACACCAATGGATATAGTGAATCCATGTAAGGATGTCCTACAATGGTGAGCGAAGGTCAGAGGGAAGAAAAAACATGTAATGCATGTGAACCAACTATGATACTTACAATGTATGGCCCAATAAATGGACTCCAAGAGTTCCAAAAAGAGGTTGGATATTGATGCAATATTTGAACCCGAAATATTCTTCAAAGCCTAGTTCCCATGGAGTGGTAACTCGATCTAATACCAATGATCCATATTTTGGGGGATAAGATTTAGAAGTCTTGAATGTCGAGAGAGGAGGAGAGAAAACATACAAATATTCCATGAAATTAATCACAAGAACATTGATGAAAATCCATGAAAATTTTCTATAGGCTATATAAATCAGTTGCTGATGAAACTACAAACATAGATAGAGTCAGCTATGCAGATTCCAAATATACATTTAAAAAAAAAATTATATTGTTTACTCTTTTAATCTATTTGTGTCTTCGCATATATCAAAATCCTAGAATACATACCTCTTTTATTTTTTCTATAACTTTTTGTCAGCTTAACCATTTATAAAATGAGTTATATGCCGCACTAGAAGAGACTGATATCTATGATCTAAAAAAAATAAATTATTTTTATCATGTTAAGACCCTCATATCCTGCAAGAACGAAAGGCGTTGTAATTTCAAGTGTATATTGAATTTCATAAGTAAAAATAAAATAAAATTAATATTATAAATTTTCAAAAAATACATCGCACTATAAAATGGGTTCTCTACAATTCTACAAGTTTTTGGAAGGAAATTCCATTGTTAAGGTACTCAACACCTGCATGAATGGAGACATATATCTTATATTTTGTTGGAAAAATAACATACCACTATTATAAAAAAATAAAATTTCACATAGTTATTCACAATTTCTGTAATACCCTAAGGTCGAGTCCCTACTGAATTGTAATTGTGTTTATAGGCCATTGAACTGAGTGTTTATAAGTTGGGAGGCTTATGTAAATATTAGGCTAGAGAGCCTAGATGCTAAGGCTAGTGCGCCTATTTTTGCATATGTAATTATGCATATCATTAATATAAAATACATTGCTGCGTGTAGACCGACCATGAAGAAAGAGTTATGGGGGACTAATCTCCACTAGGTTGAGTAAGGGAGGGGGGCTATAATATTGGGAAAAAGGGCTAATCTTAAGATCTCAAACCCAAGAGAATAATATATATTTATTTTCCAAAGGATGTGATGAGGATATTAATTTATCGTAAGTTTTTCTTGGAAAGGAGATGAATCCCAAGTGGAGGGACTCATGCTCTAGGTGAGCCATGTGTCAATCAAGGCACATGCAGATAAAAGTGGGGAAAACTGTTGTTTGGGGGCTAGTCAAGGAGTGTTTCCATCTTTCCTTCCACGCACCCAGAGACTGAGCACGCAGATAACCTTCCCCTCCATTATCGACCCTGTTCATGAACACACGGGAGAGAAAAACTATTAAGAATTGAGTTAAACCATGCTTCCTGAGAAGCACAGTGTGCCCATACATTGCCTAAGCCTGTGCTGAGCCTTAATGGTTTCTGTTGCTTCCATCATCTGTGCCACACCGAAGTTTTGTTGCTGCCATCATCCGTTCCATACCCAAGTTCTGTTGCTTCCATCGCCCTTACTCATTTGACTTAGAAGTTGGATAAAAGAAGCATGTTGTCATGCCTGTGGGTTTGAAGAGGCGGGTTGTTAGGCTCGTGGATTGAATAAGTAGGTTGTCAGTCCTGTGAGAAACTCTCTCCATGTGAGAGAGATTGCTAGGGAAGTGAATTCTTCTGGAGGGAGTCAATCAACAACTACAAAGCTCTGAGAATTCTTGTCCATCCTATTGCTAAAGCCCTAGAAGAGAAGTGGAGTAGTTGATGGACTGTTGAACAGTGAAGGTGTATATTTCCCAAGGTGGGAGAGGCATGTGGGGAATGAGAGGTTGTGAGTTATGTGTTTAAGTTGGCTCATGGGAGGGAATCCTTCCTGATGTACTGTGCGATTTCCCGTAGTCTCTGCCTAGCCTAGGAATCCCTTACCTGGGTGGAGTTTAGTCCCAGCTTGGGGGTGACCCACTGCTAAGAGTGATGAGAAATGTGGTCTAAGGTTGGGAGGTTTGTGGAAGGTCTGCATGCAGTTGGTGGACATAAATTAAAAGATAAGTATCAATTGTGTTAATGTCACACTGTGTTTAAGTACATGTCTGTTATTTATAAGAATTGCATGTGTTTGCCGCATGTATGTTTTGCTATTAATTCTGCATAAATCTGTGTTGTAGAAGAATGTTTATGTCTGTTTAAATTTACATTATAAATGTATGCTAACATAAATTAGATTTTGTTTTTAATTTATTAAGTAGGATATTTTCCGCAAATGAAAGTGAGTCATTCTGTAAGGTGGCATGGCCTGGCCCTGGGATGGTTGGGGACACTACAAATTTATATCAGAGCATGAAATTTTTTCGTTGGCATGACCGGCTTGGAGGTCGGGGTATGTTACAAATTGGTATCAGATCCCATGGTTTCAACACTGAACTTGGATGGTCCATGGATGTGGAATTTAGAGTCAAAATTCCACAAGGATTAGATGTACAGAGTGCTAGAGCAGCGCTGAGAGAGATCATGGGTGGTAATGGAAAGATCAAGAGAAGTGGAGGAGCAATTTTCATGGTGATTGTGGTATTGGACCATAATATTTAATTTGTGCCATAGGATCTACGCAGGGGAGGCAGACCCTTCCCAACCATCAGATCTGGAAAAGGTGCATGACAGTTAACCCTCAAGTCCTTCAGACTTCGTTACTTTGGTGAGTTTTAAATTTTCTGAGAAAGTGGTCGAAGAATAAAGCTCCGAAGTCTTGGAGTGACTCTCAACCATATATCATTTGGGAGAAGGTGGACCATTGGATTGTCCAAGGGGTTTGGGGGTTTGGTGTTCGGGGAAATTAGTTGAAGGGCACGCAGAATGGACTTCCTCCTGAAGTCTGAAACTCATGTGGATTGTTCGTGCTTGAGGAAACATGTTCGCATATTAAGAAATGTTTGGAATTTTGACAGTCTAGGGGTTGTGTGGTGTTCAACAGTGAAATACTTCGAAGTCCCGGAGCTCTGAAGTCCCAGAGCATCGGAGTGACGTGTACTTGATTCAAAAGTTTGACATTATGGAGTTATAAGGTGTGCTGTAATGGAATCTCCTGAAGCTTGAAGTGTCGAATTCCTTAAGCACCAGATATGATGTGGCATGATGACATGACCTAGGGTGACGTGGACCTACCTTAATTTCTCCACGTGTCACTTTTTTTTGTACCATTTATAGGCCCTTAGCACCAATTGGGACCTGACATGTGTCACTCGTCGGTGGGGCCATGTGTCACTACATTAATTGTATGACATCCGAGAAAAGGATATCGCCATATTTTCCAATTTGGCATTCGGAAGGAATGAAGTGTGATGAAGGTGAAACCCACAAAGCTCCGAAGAGCGCAGTAAATCCTCACTATTGATCGGGAGAGGAAATGTGGTAGTAGATCCCATAGTCCAGCGAATTGGCACTCCAGAGGATTCAAAGAATAAGAAGTTGGGGTTGAGGACTCTTGAAGGCTCGAAGTCCAGATTCCATCTCAGTCGTTGATTACAGTGAACACGTGGTGCCAGATCCCAAGGTCTAGAGACTTGGTACTCCAGAGGAATTGAGTTCCAGGTTGCTTTGAGTTGAGAACTCCTGAAGGCCAAAGTTAATCTCGATCGTTGATTGAGAGATGATACGTGGAGGAAAGAGAGAGGATCTCCGATAAGTCGACACTCTGGGAGATTTGTGGAGAGGTGATTTGGAAGGATCCGAAGCTTGGAGTCCTAGAGTTGATCATGACCATTGGTTAATGGGAAGGCGCGGTCTATTGATTTGTTGATTGTGAGTTCACCAATTTGACAATTTGGGAGGCAACACAAGATGGAGACTCAGAAATCCCAAATCTTGGAGTCCCGAAGCTCTCGTTGACCATATATATAAACAAAGAATGAGGACCGTTGATCAGTGCATCCTCTGAGTATTCATAAATTCAGCATTTTGGGTTGTGCAAGTGTAAAGTCTGTCGAAGCCCGAAGTTATGAAGTCATGGAATGTTGAAGTGACATGGAATGATGACATCACCTAGGGTGATGTGGACCATTGTATGCATTCCACATGTCAATTGTTTCATGTATTTGGTATGTATGTTGTACCAATGATAACCAAACATGTGCCAACCATTAATTGGATCACGTGTCACTTGTTAGTTTGGCCACATGTCCACTCCTTGTTTTCGACACGTAGCACCCCTATGGTGTGTGAGTATTTATAAGGCTCCGAAATTTTGGATATTCAATGTTCGGAGGAAATGGATTGAGAAGAAGGAAGATCTTCCAAATCTCTAAGCTCCGAAGTGCCATAGCTCTGAAGCTCTGAAGACGTAGTTGTTCGGAAGTTCGCCACTTCGACGTTCGGAGGAAAAGAGAGGACGTGAAAGGAAAACCTCTGAAGCCCGAAGTTTTGGATCCCTGGATGCCAAAGCATAATATAAGTACCTTGTAGCCAACACTCGGTCACATCCCATGGTCACATGCATTCAGGGGCTGACAAAAAAGGGCTAGTGCCCGAAAATTGTTTTTAAGAACATAAAAGGGGTTAAAGAAGGAGCCCGTGAGGTTCTTGATTGTACAGACCTGCACTGAGCGAAGTAAATAAGGCATGTGAACCTGAAGAGAGGATCCAACACGGATCCAAGAGCCAAATCATCTCTGAGATGGAAGAATCCATGTACAGGGATTGCATCACTAAAAAGACAAATTGTTCAAGTATCCATAACTTCCTGCTCAAAACTCAGAATTGAGTATGGAAGCGGGAATTAGAAAGGTCTTGAACAATAGAAGATAATTGTTTGCCTAGAAATTGGATTTGAACAGTCAAATTATCAGGAAATGAGTAACATGAAGTTTGATATATATTATTGAACCATAATGGTTCAAGTTTTCATGAAATTATTGAGAACAGTTAGCCTGACAAAGTTTTGTTGGCTGCACATTTTTTTTTGTAGAGTTAATAACTGTCAAGTAGAACAGAGTTATCACAAAGTGAAAAGAGATGGATTATGCACACGAGGCTTACAGTCAGGAATACGAAATTAGAGGAATGGATGTCCATTTGGGTATGGAAGGAACAAAATCCAATGGGCATGGAGAAGGAAAAGACGATAACATGAATATGGTGGAGACCGATAGAAATTTGTAGAAAGATGTCCAGAGTCACAAGGATGATAATGAAAGGCTTATGAAAGACAAAGAGAAATAGGAAGAATTCAATATGAAGTTAATGAAGATCTTGGACATAATTGAAAATAAGTTGGATAAAGAGAGTGGCTCCAACAAATCAAGAAGCCACAAGACCCTTGAGGAAAAAGGAAGATCCAGGAGTTATAATAGACATCACCATCACTCTCAAAGACAATCCAAAAGGAGGGAACATAGCATCTCAACTCCATCCTCTACCAGGAAGCATAAGAGGTCTTGGGTGGATGAATTGAAAGGATAAATGAACAATATCAAACCTCCTACCTTTGATGGAGAGCACACGAAGGATGAAGACATTGATACATGGTTGCTGGGCATGAGAAAACATTTCCAATTGCATAATTATTCTTCTCATGCAAAAGGAAGAATTGTTATCTATGAGCTTAAAGGAAAGGAATCCATGTGGTGGGATCAACCTGTGCAAGTGCAACACATTAGAGAGAAGAATGTTACATGGAAGGAATTCAAGAAGCATTTTGAGAAGAAATACTTAACCAAGAGGTATTATGACAAAACGATGAAAGAGTTTTTTGAACTCAAACTGGGAAGGATAACCATTGGTGAGTATGAAAGGATATTTTTAGAATTGTTGAAGTATGTCTCCTTCATCAAAGATGAGATAGTTAAGATCCAGAGATATTTGAGTGGGCTTCCATCTTTCATTAGTGATAAAATTCAACATGATGATCCTAAAACTTTGGAGGAAACCATAAGAATATCCAAGTGATTATATGATCAACAAAAAGGAAAGCCTACTTTCCAGAAGGCTTGGGAGGACAAGAAGAAGTTTAAGAGGGAATAGAGGAACAAGGGGAACAAGTTACCATTTTTCAGAAACATTCCTCAAGGACAGCCATCTTTTAGAGAGCACAAAATGGCTAAGGTAGGTGGGAAAAGGCCAAGGAAACCACTTATTCAATGTTGGGGTTGTAAAGGAGACCATACGTATAAATATTTTCCTCACAAAAGTGACAAATTGAGAGATGTCCACAACATACAACAAGCTGAACAAGTGGAGGACATGGGAAGAAGTGTTCTAAGGATCTATGCAGCCCTGGAAAACAAGCAAGAAAAATTTTACTCACACATGATTGAAGTAAAAGGTATGATCAATAACCACGCCTTTACTATTTTAATAGATTAAGGAGTTAGTCATAGCTATATATATATTCTAAGGTATGGAAATATTGCAATTGCCAAGAAGCAAACATGGGAAATCTTGGTTGGTGCAACTGCCTACAGGAGACAAGAGAAAATTTGTTGAGTTGATTAAAGCATGTCCAGTGGACATGAATGGGATGGGTACCAAGGTAGATTTGAACATCCTACCCTTGGGTTCATATGACTGTCTAATTGGTATGGATTAGTTGGACCAACACCATGCCATATTAGATTGTCATAACAAGGCATTTACTTTCCTAAATGAGGAAGGGAACCTAAGAATAGTCCAAGGAATTCCTAGGGTAGTTACTATCCGAGAGATCTCAACAATGCAGCTGAATAAGTGTTACAGGAAGGGATGCCAAATATTTTCAGCTCATATGGAGGAAGCACCTAAGGATAAGGTGCCAAATCTGGAGGATCATGCAGTCCTGAAAGATTT
>JZKD02S0064304.1:57360-68445 GCA_000966675.3 Picea glauca
CATGTACACTAGTATGTATGAGTTTTCTTGGCTTACTTACTAATAGTGTCGGTTAATTGTCATGAATGTGTGAACCATGTTTCTTTTCCTTTGTATCATGAGATACCTTAACTCCGGGACGAAGTTTCCAGAAGGGTGGGTGTATGTAACAACCCTGGTTAAATAGACGCATAGGGATTATTAAGTAAAATTAATTGTCCTAATATGGTTTTAGTTAAACAATGATTAGTCTTAATAATATTAATTAATTGTTTATAACTTTTTATTGATTAATTAATTAATTAATTGATTACATAACACATTCAATGATTTGGGTAATAAATTAAAAGGCTTAATAACTTTAATTTAATCCTTATGAAACTTTACATATGACAGGTTAAGGATAAGATAATAAAGGAAAGGATAAGATAATAAAGGAGGGGATGAGGTAATAAAGGAGGGGATAAGGTAATAAAGGAGGGGAGGAGAGTCAGTGAAGGGGGGAGATATGACGGGGAAGAGTCATACGAGAGAGATTATTATGAAATTTGGGGGAAGAAACATAGGGGGAGGAGGTCTGTATTTCTGAGGTCTGTACTTTTGTTGGACATCTTTTGGTTTCTTTTGAGGAGTTGGGTTCTGGAGTTTTGGTGAACCATTGCAGGGGGCACCGGGTTGTTGGGGGTTTTGGGCACGGGGGCCAAGATTCCTTACGGTATCCTGGAGCTAGGGAGTCGGGCATGCTCCTCCTAGCTGGCTGGGTGGTTAGTCGGTTTTTGGGCAGGGTTTGGTCAATGCATCAGGCTGGGAAAAGCAGCAGGGAAAGGACAACCAGATCAGCGAGAATTAGCATCAGCCAGAGGTATTTTTATTCTGTTATGTAATTCACTAGATTGTTGTTCATTAATTAATTTAACCTACTTATATGATGAATGAAAGAAATTACTTAGCCTTTCTGCATAGAAGTAATCTTATTTGTTTCAATTTATGGATTTTATTAGACTTAAATTAATTTGGTCCCTACAGAACCCAAGAGAATAATATATATTTATTTTCTAAAGGCCATGATGAGGATATTAATTTATCTTATTTTTTTCTTGGAAAGGAGATGAATCCCAAGCGGAGGGACTCGTGCTCCAGAAGATCCATGTGTCAATCAAGGCGCATGTAGATAAAAGTGGGGAAAACCATTTTTTGGGGGTTGGTCAAGGATTTTTTCCATCTTTCCATCCATGCATCCATAGATTGAGCATGCAAATAACCTTCCTCTCCATTATCAACCCTGTTCATGAATGCACGAGAGAGAAAACCTGTGAAGAATTGAGTTAAACTGTACTTCCTAAGAAGCACAATGTGCATGTACATTGCCTGAGCCCATGCTGAGCCTTAACGATTTATGTTGCTACCATCATCCGTGCCATACTCGTGTTATATTGCTACCATCATCTGTGCCATACCTGAGTTCTGTTGCTGCCATTGCCCTTACCCGTTTGACTTAGGAAATGGATAGAAGAAGCAGGTTGTCAGGCATGTGGTTTTGAAGAGGTGAGTTTTTTATCCCGTGGATTGAAGAAGCAGGTTTTCAGGCCTATGAGAAACTCTCTCTAGGTGAGAGATATTTCTAGTGTCACACATTATTTTCGTCAACCTTATGACCGTTAATGATGTAAACCTATCCGTTGCCTTTAGAGGGGTCAGTGGCCTAAATTCCTGAAGAGAGAAGGGAGAAGAACTTTGCCCGAGAGAAGAAATTAGATTTTCCTTTGTAAAAATCCTATTAAGGAGGATTTCCACAGGTTGCTCTATACATAGGGTGCGGAAATTCCTGATTTTTGCAAGTTTCACTATAGCTAGGTCACGGAGTTTCCACAGGCTGCATCATAGCTAGGGTGCGGCGGCCTTTGTACGCGGGAAAAATGAGCATTTTCTCGATGCTTCTAGAAGGAGAAGATTCTATGGTGAGGTGGCCTCTGAATGGTTTGGATCTTACTCGCTTTCATGATTTAGTGGGATTATCCTAACCTCCTCACCTTATACTATTCAACTTATAAAAGGAGAGGAGCTCTCATGGAGAGAGTTAGTTGAATTTGGTTGGATTGAGCTTGGAAAATTTATGTTGGCTTTGAGCTTTTCTTTGTCAAGATAGATTGTGAGTAGCTATCAGATACACAGTATCATAATCCATTGGAGCAAGAAGTGTGTGGGAAGGAAGGAACTGTTGGAAGGAACCTGACGACATCAAGGCATATGGTTGTATCTTTTTTCCATATTATATAATATAGTGGCATGTTTCTTTCTCATAAAATCATTAGCATTTTATTACATGACTCCTTGATCACATGTTTAGGTTTTCATTGAATCTACTATTGTTTCTTTCACTTTGGTTGGTTTGTGTTATTGTAGATTTGATCTCACAAGAGCACCAGAGTGAAGCAGGGACAAATAAAATATAAGGAAGCGATATCTAAAGGTATGTCATCCATTCCTTCTTTGGTAGTAAATTCAATGATTGTAACTTAGGGAAAGCGCCATGTCCTATCTTGTTTTGTTCTAGATCCAGGTGGATTTAGGGAGATTAGTTTATGTCCGCATTTACCAATTTATCCTACAACAAAATTGGTGACTCCACTGGGGAACACTTTTTTTTCCTAGTTTTCCTTGATTTCTTTCTTTGATTGCTTGGGTTCTGTTTTCTGAGTCATTGGGAGATCGAGCTTGAATCTCTGAATTGTTAAAATTCATTGGAAAACCTTCACACTTTTTATTTTTTCCATTTTTTGTGTGATTTCCGCACCCTACTTTGAGGTACAATGCAACATTTCCACACTGTATTGGTCTTCTGGCCTGCAGAAATCAGGGATTTCTGCACCGTGTTAATCTACAGCCTGTGAAAATTGTGAAAAGTTTGATTTTTTATGTTTTTTCCTTACCCAGATCTTGGATTTGGTTTTGGGGTGAATTTTTGAATTTAATCATGATCTGTTTACAGTCTGCTTGACAACTTTGAATCTGATTTCAGCCATATTTGCCTTATCTTTTCTTTTTTTTCTTTTGAAAGATTTGGTCTCTTGCTTTGAGTGTCTTTCAGTTACAAAACATTGTTTTTCTTTAGAATTGTTTAGTGAAAGAACTTATTTTTCTTTTATTGAATAGTTCGTGTTAAAAGAGAAAATTTGTTTGGGTTGCTTTGTTTTATATAGATTTGGTATTGCTTTTAGTTATCTTTAAAACAAAAATATTATTTCTTGCTTTACATTAGATTGGGGGCATCCTTGCATTTGATTTCTTGAAGATATTGATATTGATGAGTTTAATATATTTTGGGACATTATGCATATGGGAATGATAAATGTTTTCTCCTTCTCGTAGCATAGCTTTCATCGAAATGAAAAGATTGCATCTTCATCTCTTTGCATAACTTTTGAGTTGGTCAAAACACCATTTTGTCCACGCCATTTTCCTTTTGAGTAACAACAACCATAAAATAAAGCACTTATAAAAATTGATTAGACATTTTTATATTTTGTGATAGCAAACCTACATTAGATTAGTTGTAGGGCTTTGGAATAGGTGTGAAAGATAACTTTCCAAAGCTGAAAACAAACATAGAATCTTGAGTTAGGGAGCAGTGAAATCCACTTATTACATTTTGTCCTGGGAAGCCCTTCTAACACAAGGGTGAATCATGAGGTTGCATTGAGACTAGCAGAGTTACTCACCCTGCTTTGTTGGTCTTGGTGTAGAGATTGCGCATATTATGGGGGTCGCTTGAAGGTATACCCACAATGATGAGTGGAAGCCTTTCAAGTTGATTTCGGGCTAGATACCCTGCCCTTGTGCGTGGATCAGACTGTCAACTGTTTCCCCAAGCATCACTGTAGTGATTGGTAACCTTAGTGGCCTATATATTTAGGGTCTTTACACAAGGTGGCTTTGGAGGGGCAAGTTTTCACGGTACCTATAATCAACATTGGCCAAACTCACTCGGGCTCCTTGGAGGGTATACCCACGATTATGTGTGGGATATTGCACTAGGGTGTAAGTCCGTTAAGTAGGTCATCAAAGTAACTTTTCCACCTGCTCTATCTCAACCCCTTCCTACATTGTTCTCGCGATGTTTGATTTCATCACCAACTAGTGCGTTCATTGTGAGAGGGTTTTGTTTGCTTCCTTTCTTACTAGATTTTTAGCGTGTGTTGTTTGTTTTCCCTAGTGGACTCTAGGTTGGATTTTTGTTTTTAATGGCCTCAGTTCTCGAAATGACCGATGAAGGAACCTCTTCTCCAGGGGAACCTTTTGTTTTTTCTTCTTACGAAAACATTGGTCCTCCTCACATCGCTACTTTGAGCCTTCCAGGTCTCACGATTGGATTGCTAGTGTGGTTGTTTTCCACCCAGGTAATCCCGAATGTAGTAAGTGCTTCGGTTGTAAGCACTTCCCCCCAAGAACATCAACCTCATGTTGATCCTTCACCGTCTTCACCAGTAATATCTTCTTTGACTTCTTCACTTGCAAGGTCTTCTTCCATTTCATCTTCTTCGCCGAGTGAAAGCTCTCAAGCTAGTAACTCAGTGAATAAGAAGAATAAGAAAAAAAAGAAAAATAAGAAGAAGAAAAATAAGCAAGGATCCACACTTCCAACCACTGCTAGACATGTTGGAAAGAAACTAGTTACTGTTGATCGTGCTGGGAATATTGATGATGCCAAGAACACCCAAACAACCCGTAAGCCCAAGTACCCTTGCAGGCTTTGTAAGGGTAGTCATATTCTTAAGGATTTCCCTGGTCTATCCAAGGTTATAGAAGCATGGTCTACACACCCTCACCAGCTCATGTCATCATCCTCTGAACAACATGTTGATGACCTCCCGTCAGCTAGTCAAGATACCATTGGGAATAAGAAAAGTAGAGTCAAGTTCCTATGTATGTTATGGAAATGGAGTCATCTAACTCACTTTTTCCCTCGTATGGACGAATTCTCAAAATTACTGGAAGACATGACTGTCCCCCAGCCTCAAATTCCAGCTGCTTGTCGCAAGATTTCTCTCAACCCCCCTGTAGTTGATGGAACGATCTATCCATCCCCTTCATCGGTCACTCCAATTGATCAAGTGGTCAATATGGTCACATCCTCAGTTGAACCAGTTGACCAAGTGGTCGATCCGATCCTGTCATCGGTCGATCCCACTCTCCCATTAGAGAGTGAAACCCAAGTGGTCGATCCCCTTACACCCGTCGATCCCATTCTCCCCTTGGATAATGAAACCCAAGTGGTCGATCTGGTCTCATCATCGGTCGATCCTACTCTCCCGCTAGAGAGTAAACCTGATACTGCTCACGTTTTTCTTGTTGATACAGACTCTACCATGCTGGGGGGTATTCCTCCTTCTCCTGTGGAACCCCCTCCAAGTAATGAGGCCATCCGTTTTGATTAGGGTGTGATAACTGGACCTCGTCTTCCCTCTCACATTCCTTTCCAGATTACAGTATAGGTTTGTGGTCAGGACATTCCTCAAACACTGATAGATGAAGGCGCGTCCGTTAGTATTTTTTCCTCTCTTGATTGGAAAGATTTGGGTTGTGCTCAACTTGCGCCAGTTACGCAAAATCTGTTAGCTTTTAACAGAATAACCAGTCAACCTTTAGGGACCCTTCCTCAGTTTCCTGTAACTTTGGGAGGGAAAACTGTCTTTATTGATGTCATGGTAGTCCAAGATCCCTTGGATTTTTCTTTACTCCTTGGGAGAGATTATGTCTATGCCATGAAATCTATTGTGTCCACTCTTTTTCATGTGATATATTTCCCTTACGATGGAAGAATTGTGACTATTGATCAACTTTCATTCATTGGTCCTGATTGGATTACTTCCCTTAGTGGTTCTTATATGCAGACGGTATCGCCCCTGCCACATGTAAATTATGTGGCATTGTCTCCCATGCCTTCCACTACCGATGACAATGAATTGGATCCAGTAGTTGACATGGTGACCTATTCGGTAGGTCTATTGGAGCCTTACCTCCTTACCCCTCTCACGACCCTCAATATGTGTTCCTTCCAGAGTGTATTTCTTTCATCAAATGAAGATCTCTAGGAAACCATGAACGAGTTTTGTCCCTTGACATGGTGTCCTTCCAGAGCATTGTCCTCTTGGAAGCCGTGATCAAGAAGATCCTCGAGCATGATTTTCTGATTTCAAGCTCGTTAAAAATTGAAACCATCTTTGAGCATAGTTTTATGCTTTCAAGCTCGTTAAAAAATGAAATAGAGGTCTAGGGATTGAACCTGAATTCTCGAGCATAGTTCCTATCCTGTGTCAAGCTCGTTAAAATATGAAAGAACTTCCCTCTCTCTGTTGAGTCAAGTCCTTTGTCTAGTATTTGAAGATTCCTTTCCTCTTCCTTTGCAGTTGGATGAAACGAAGCTTGGGGGGCAATGCTTCTAGCCTCTCAAATTCATGATGAAGTTGAGACACTAGTTTCTTAAGTTGGGGGCTAAGTACCAACCATACGTTGGGAAGTCGCAAGCATAGTTTCCTATGGTTCAATCTTGTGTAAAAATGAAACCACCTACCTCAAGCATAGTTTCCTCTGGTCCAAGCTTGTGTAGAAATGAAACCAGGTCCAAGCATAGTTTTGTTTAGTTTTTAATCTTGTGTAAAAAATAAAATCTATCCCAAGCATAGTTTTGTTTTGTTTTAAAACTTGCGTAAAAATGAAAACAATCCTGAGCTTAGTCTTTGTTCCTTGTTATGATGGTAAATACATGAGAATAAGTTACCGAGCTTAGTATTTGTTCTTTCTCATGCTCATAAATCAATGAGAATGTAACCGAGTATACTTTTATCACTTTTCAGACTCGTAAAGGTTATACAAAAAGGAACCCACTGGAGTTCCCTTTAAGCTCTTTTTAGACTCTCTAAACATGAAAAGATTGTCGAGCGACCTTGTTCTTTTCACACTCGTTAAAGTATTTGAAGAAAACGTCTGTTGAGTGATAGTTTATCTCTTTTTTGGTCTCATCAGACTACTTTACGAAAAAGGAACTAAGAGAGTTCTCTTTAAGTGTTTTTCAAACTCTCTAAATATGAAAAACCCTCGAGTTTTCTTTCTTTGGACTCATTAAACAAACATCAAAAGACCCATATGGACCGAACCACTCCTTCTTAGGGTTCGTTAAACATACTTCGAGGGACTCATCCGAAGGATGAGCTTACATTTCAAGCATATGTTATCCTCCTCAAGCTTGTGTAAAAATAAAGAGGTACTCGCCATAAATGGTAGGGGGAAAATTGGGAAAGAAATTTGTCGAAACCTGTATTTTATGGAAGAGTCTCTTTTGAACATGACACCCTTTCACTCGCCTTGTGTCTAGGTTGTAAAATACGCTTGTCTCTTGATCATACTCCTTTATAAGATTACAAATTGGTCTGTGATCCCTGTTTTTGAGTCAGTGTTTCCAAGACAGTTGTCGTGTCGTCAATATGTTCAAAGAGAAGTTCAACTTGGAAATCCTTCTATTGTGTCGTCCATTTCTGCAGTCCTTAAGCCTTCTATTGCGTCGACCATCCCTGATTCAGTCTTGAATCACTGGTTACTTTGATCTACACCAAATATTGTTACCTGTTTTGTGTCATTGATGGGGGATACATTAAGGCCCTCCTGTGACGAGTCTTTTCCTGTCGACTTCAACTCATTATCTAGGAATTAGACTTAGAAACTAATTGATACCTTGGAACTTGCATGCCTCAATGGCAGGTTTCCTTGCTTTCGATAGTGATTTTTCATTATTGACCCCTAATCGAGAGATTCCGCCGAGTGTTCGACTTCAGCTCATTAATTCGCATTCGTTGGATTGTACTAGTGTACCTTGGGATTCATTGACATTAATGGTGATTTCCCTCTCACTTGTTAATGGTTCTCATCATTGACTAGTAATCAAGTGGTTTCTACCATGTTCGACTTCATCACCTGTAATCACATGGCTAGATTCATACTATAGAGTGGTGGAGATGAAGACCCTGCATATTTTCTCACAGATTCAGGTTGCATTGGAGTATATTCAGTTTTTACTTTTGCATAGATCCACATTGTATGTCTCATGGCTATGTTCAAATTTGAGTCTTTAACACATAGATCCACAATGTATTTTTGGTGGCTATGTTCAGATTTGAGTCATAATGGCATGGATCCACAGTGTATGTTTGGTGGCCATGACCTGTTTTACTTGACATGGATCTTCACATGTCGGCATTTATGATTTGAGTTTATATTCTGAGTATGGGAATGCCTACCTCAGTGATGATATATTATTGTACTGTATTTTCTTGTTTGTTGGCAGGTTTCCGACCTAATGTTCCTTGTTCCCTACACACACTCGACCAAGTATATCAACAATCACTCTGTTCTAACTTCATACTTTGGGGGGCTCTCTGTTACACATTATTTTCATCAGCCTTATGACCGTTAATGATGTAAAGCTATCTATTTCCTTCAGAGGGGTCAGTGGCCTAAATTCCTGAAGAAAGAAGGGAAAAGAACTTTGTCTGAGAGAAGACATTGGATTTTCCTTTGTAAAAACCCTATTAAAAAGGATTTTCGCAGGTTTCTCTATACATAGGGTGCAGAAATTCCTAATTTCCATAGGTTTCACTATAACTAGGTCACGGAGTTTTCACAGGTTGCATTACAGCTAGGGTGCAACGACCTTCGTATGTGGGAAAAACGAGCATTTTCTCGATGCTTCTAGAAGGAGAAGATTCTATGGTGTGGTGGCCTTCGAATGGTTTGGATCTTACTCGCTTTCATGATTTAGTGGGATCATCCTAACCTCCTCACCTTATCCTCTTCAAATTATAAAAGAAGAGGAGCTCTCATGGAGAGAGTTAGTTGAATTTGGTTGGATTGAGCTTGGGAAATTTATGTTGGCTTTGAGCTTTGCTTTGTCAAGATAGATTGTGAGTAGCTATCAGATACGCAGTCTTAGAATCCATTGGAGAAAGAAGTGTGTGGGAAGCAAGGAACTATTGGAAGGAACCCGATGACATCAAGGCATATGGTTGTATCTTTCTTCCATATTATATAATACAGTGGCATGTTTCTTTCTCATAAAATCATTAGCATTTTATTACATGACTCCTTTATCACATGTTTAGGTTTTCATTGAATCTACTATTGTTTCTTTCACTTTGGTTGGTTTGTGTTATTGCAGATTTGATCTCACAAGAGCACCGGAGCAAAGCAGGGACAACAAAGATATAAGAAAGTGATATCTAAAGGTATGTCATCCATTCCTTCTTTGGTAGTAAATTCAATGATTGTAACTTAGGGAAAGCATCATGTCCTGTCTTGTTTTATTCTAGATCCAGGTGGATCTGGGGAGATTAGTTTATGTCTGCATTTACTGATTTATCCTACAACACTAGGAAGTGAATTCTCCTGGAGTGAGCCCAACAACAGATACAAAGCTCTGAGAATTCTTGTCCGGCATGTTGCTGAAGCCCTAGAAGGGAAGTGGAGTAGTTGATGGACTATTGAACAATGAAGGTGTATAATTCTTGAGGTGGGACATGCATGTGGGGAATGAGAGGCTATGATCTGTGTGCGTAAGTTGGCTCCTGGGAGGGAATCCTTCCTAATGTACTGTGTGACTTCTTGTAGTCTCTTCCTAGCCTAGGAATCCCTTACCCGGGTGGATTTTAGTCCCAGCTCGGGGGTGAAACACGTTTGAGAGTGATGAGCAGCGTGGTCTAAGGCTGGGAGGTTCGTGGAAGGTCTTCATGCAGTTGGTGGACATCAATTAAAAGATAAGTATCAATTGTGTTAATGTCATGATGTGTTTAAGTACATGTCTGTTATTTATAAGAATTGCATGTGTTTGCTGCATGTATGTTTTACTGTTAATTCTTCATAAATCTGTGTTGTAGAAGAATGTTTACGTCTGATTAAATTTACATTATAAATGCGTGCTAACACAAAGTAGATGTTGTTTTTAATTTATTAAGTATGATATTTTCCGCAAATGAAAGTCAGTCATTTTGTAACGTGGCATGGCCCGACCCTGGGATGGTTGGAGACACTCCAAATTTATATCAGAGTATGAAATTTTTTCGTTGGCATGACCAGCTTGGAGGTAGGGGTATGTTACAAATTCTATGAATAAAATTTGTATATTCGAAAAGCTAATTCAATTTCCCATGTTTCATTTTTTAACACCATATTCAAATTCATTGTAAAAGTACCTTGAACAATCCCTCCAAGTTAACATATTTTTTTTTTCATGTTTGCATTGCCACTAACCCATCATGAGATACCATCATTGGCTTGCACATGCCCTTACCATTTTATTTGAAATGCATATGAAAAAAAAGGAAGAAAATATAAGAGATCAATGAAAACCTAACTATAAACTATTTAAGGTTTGATCTCATTAATTAGTTGATGATGTGGTAGTTCTGTCACTACCTTGAGCTTGGCTTGGATTTGGGAACTATTTATTCTCTGCTAATAAAGCCAACCATGAGAAGGTGGAATATCATATGGTCCCTCTTCCCCCCCTCCTCCCCACATCACTCTCATTTCCCCATACTCAATATAATCAGTAAACAATGTGCATAGACATGATAGTGAAAAAGATGCAAGAAAAAAAAACCGAAAAAATCGAAAAAAAATATCATATATAAAAGTGTTAAAGGAAACATAAAAAGAACATGAAAAATACAAGTATATGTCAAAACACATAAATCATACAACATGTTTTTCTACTGCAATGTTTCCTTCTAGTTTTTTAATTTAAAAATTCAAAATATTCATAATTCTAATGTTGGAATATTATTCTTGATGCTCTTCTTCTCTCAATTCTAGTGGTTGTTAAGAATGGAAAATATGCCTTTGTGCATGAAGGTGAGTAGGACCCACATATACAATTGGGGAAAACCATTTAAAAGTCACCTTGTTCACGTTATATGAACATATAAAATATAGTTTCTAAGTCACCTCATTCATAGTACTTAGTGTAGTAGACATGGTGGTAGGGTCAACCTCTGGTTCATCACCACTAACAACCTCGAAAATGAGTGCTTCATCCATAAGAAAATCTTCATGTTCCTA
>JZKD02S0064304.1:79402-89843 GCA_000966675.3 Picea glauca
TTGTTTCTATGTCAAGACATGGTTGAGCAAAGAAGATGATAGGGTAGAGGCCTAAAAATGAAGGAAATTGTAGTAGAGAAACAAGACAATGAGATCATAGCTATATAGGATTGCAGGGAACAATTACATTATTAAACTTACAGGATAAACTCAACATCTTCAAGATGCAGGATCTGAATGATAGGAAGTAGTTTAAGGAAGAGAATGCACAAGTAAGGGATGCATTCTAAAAACAAACTAGGGAAGTTGAGAACAAGCTAGAGAGGATTGAGGAATTGGGGGTAGGTATCCATCAAGCCATAGAAGTAGTAGAATAAATTCTCTCTTATAGACCCCCATGCTCAAACATACATTTTGTTCCTTAGGAAACAATGGTACAAGTTTTACATAGGAATATTTCCAACCACTTCCCTAATGAGCTAGAAAATTAAGGGGAATTCATAAATATTTATTAACAAAGTCATAAAAGTGGTAAGGACCATATTTGTGAGTTGTACCTAAATAATTTTGTAATACCACACCCTTACAAGTGGTCCCACTATCCTTATGTGGGGATGTGAAACTCGAGGAATTTTTCTCCTTGGTTCATAATGAAGAGGAGAGAGCTACAAAATTTTAAGGATAGAAGGAAGAGAAAGAAAACAACCATATATGGGTTAGAGCATAGACAATAAGGCCAAATGATGTATTGAAAACTGATGCAGACCCCCCTTCTCTCCTAAGGGATGCACGACCTCCTGGTCTAGGATTGATCAAGATACTGAGTCTGATTGACTCTTAGGGTCCCTGTTAGACCCCAAACCCACTTACACAGGTCCTTTTCCCCAAATGCACAAGTTGTCTGAGACCCGTGGATTCTCTCCCAAGCATTGTTCAAACCTCAATGCCAAATGGGCACTAGATCCTCTCTGTAAAGCCCTTTCTCCCTTGTGACCAATGGCGGTGACCACGCGCTCGAGTGAAAGGCATGTTTCGATTTTGCGTTTCGCGAACCTGGGAGTGCTGCTACCTCCATTTACCCGATAGCTGAAATCTCGATGACCCAAGATCTACGGTCTAAATTTCCCCTTGATCGATGACTACGATCAAGTCGACGTTTGGCGTTTTGCGAATTTGGAGTTCCCTTGCCTCCGTTCTCCCGATAGCCAAAATCGCGATGACTCTGGATAAACTGTCCAAATCTCTCCTCAATTCTAATGGTCACGATGATTTCGGGACTTCGGGTTTCGCGAAGTCGAAAGACTTGTCACCTTCGGTCCTCTGATCCCCGAAATGCCGATATTCCACCCTAGAAAATCAATGGGTCCAGATCTCTCCTGGATCCAACGACTCAGATCAAGTCACGGATTTGGGATTCGCGAATTCTTAGCATTCCTCCCTTTGACTTCTCCATAATGCGGGTCAACAAAATGTTGATCATTCACCACATGTCCCTCCTCATGGACAGTTCCAATTCTCTAGCGTTTAGATCGAACAACTGAGGTCTTTTCCCCCTTGCACTTACACTATCTTCAGAGTTAGAAGATCTTCTATGTGTTCAAAGGTTTCAAACCTTTGCTCCTTTGATGGGTCCAGTTCTTGGATCCTTTAGCAATTATGCAAAGTGTTATTCCTCCTGAGATTGGTCTTCTAAAGATTTCGACTTCCCGCACAGACCTTGTGTTTCAGGGATTTGATAACTCATATTCGGAAGGATTTCTCAAAGATAATTCCTCTCACCTTCCTGGCGTTCTCCTTTCATGACTCTTTGACTTCTTGAAAATTCCCTTCGACACTTAGCCGAATCTTGGATCTGTGCACTCCTTGCACTAGATATTTACACAAGACTTTGGGTTCTTGCAGATGATTGTGCACCCTTGCACCAGTCTCTTTGCACTCCTTGCAAAGGGAAAGTTTCGTGTTATCTCTTCTGAGCTTTAGAATTGAGATAGATCCCGTTAACGCACTCCTTGCGTTCTGTGTGCACATCTTGCACTACTTCAACATAAGAGAAACAATTGAAACTTATCCTAACATTCATAGTTCCATTCCCTCATAATGAAATTCAATCATCCACTCATGAAAAAACACAATAACAAAGAATTGTAAACAACATCCACCCCATGCATTGGGTCAATTTTTCCTCTGTTATATTCATAAGTGAAAATAGTTACAACTGCAAATGAAAATGAAAAAATGAAAATTCATAAATATCCTACTAACATGTAGCTAACATCTACTCTGCATCTAGCCTCAATTGGGCATACAAATTCTCTATTTATCTCATAGGGCTCTCAGGGTTCCCCCCCTGACTACTTGTCTACATCAAAACTTATCCTAATGACTATATAGACCAATCACATTGCAGAGTCGTAGTGGAGTCTCCCACTTTGCTCATAATCGTTCAAGCGTGCCTTCAAATTTTCTCGGCCTGACTTCAAGTGTGCCCCAAAGATTAATTCTGGTGCTGAGTTAAGGCAGACTTCAAAATATCTATTGTGACTGCCAGCATTAAGGTTTCGTACAGATTCCCAGATGCTAATGGGTCTTACTTTGTGTGCTTCCCAGCGATGCTCCTGCATCATACTCCCCTTGACAAAAATTCATGGACTCCTGTCCATGAGCTCCTGTACTGACTTTCCATGCTTTTGAATAACAAATTTGTTTTCCCAACTGAAATCTTGTATTGGGTGTCCCTTCCACTTGACCAGATATTCAAAGTAGGTTTTCCTCTCAGTCTTTTTATCGATCCTCTGATCCACAATCTTCTCCATTTGTGGCTTCTCTGCTACAACCATTTGTTTCTCCCACTAGATCTTCTCTTGATATTCTAACCCTTTCGTGTCATCTTTCCTGTAAGGATATAGGTCTGAAACATTGAATATGGGTGATATGCCCACACCATCGGGAAACTCAATCTTGTAGGAGTTTGCATCAAACTTCCTCAAGATCTTACATGGTCCTATCTTTTTCATCTTTAACTTATTATATGTTCCCCTAGGGAACCTCTCTTTTCTGAGATGTGCCAGAACCTAATCTCGTACTTCAAATTGAAGTTCTCTATAATATTGATCATATTTGCGTTTATATTCCTGGTTAGAATGCTGCAACTGTCTCCTGATCTGGCTATGGAGCTTCTACATGTCTGCAACAAAATATTCTACTCCCGCGCTCCTGATCTCACTCTGTTCCAAGTCTCTCAACTCAGATACTCCCCTGGGTTGCATTCCATACAATATTTGGAATGAGATTTTTCCATTGCTCCTAATTGGTGAATCATTGTATGCAAATTCTACTTGCGGAAGAATCAGATCCCACTGATTATGACAGTCAGTAACCAGACTCCTCAATAAGTTTCCCAAACTTCTATTTACCACCTCAGTCTATCCATCAGTATGAGGATGATAAGTTGAGCTGAAGGAAAAATATGTCCCCAACTTCTTCCACAGTGTTCTCCAAAAGTGACCAACAAATTTTTTGTCTCTTTCCAAGACAATGCTTCTGGGTAGGCCATGAAGTCTTACAACTTCCTTGAAAAACAGATTTGCAATGTGCGTTGCGTCACTGGTCTTCTGGCATGGGATAAAATGTGCCATCTTTGAAAATCTATCCACCACCACAAATATGGAATCAAATCCTCTTTGCGTTCTTGGCATTGCTAATACGAAATCCATGCTTATTGCATCCCACAACCTCTCTAGTATTGGAAATGGTTGATACAATCCAGTGTTCTGTCTTTTTCCTTTTTCATGTTGGTAGATTCTACATCTGTTCACAAAATTTATCACTTCTATTCTCATACCTGGCCAATAGTATGAATTTCTCAACTGTGCAAATGTTTTATCATGGCCAAAATGTCCAGTCAATCCTCCATTATGCTTTTCCTTCAAAAGGTTATCCCTCATTGAGAATTTTGGTATGCACAACTGATTCCCCTTGAAAAACAATCCCTCTTGAACCATCTACTTTGTCCACTGGCTTCTGTCTCTCAGTACAGGGTTCTCACATTCTTCATATGATTCCTTGAAATCTGTATCATCACAATACATGTCCTAAAGGTGTTCAAACCCAAGGTCTTCACCTGAAATTCCTGCAGAATCAAGCATCTCTTGCTTAATGCATCAAAAACTTTGTTAGCATTCCCAACAATATGTTTTATGACAAAAGTAAAGTTCTGCATAAACTCAACCCATTTTTCATGCTTATGATTCAATTTTTCCTGCCTGGTTATGAATTGTAAAGCCTAATTATCGCTATACAAGACAAGTTCCCATGGGACAAGATAATGCCTCCACTTATTCAAGGCTTTAGTTATGACATAAAACTCCTTGTCATATGTGGAGTATTTTCTCTTCGTCTCATTCAGTTTCTCACTGAAATAGGCAATAGGTCTATTATCCTGACTCAAAACTGCTCCTATTGCAACTCCACTTGCATCACATCTCACCTGAAATGTCTTCTCAAAATTTGGCAAGACCAGAATTGGTATTTCTTTTATTTTATCCTTCAGTATATTGAAGCCCCTTTTGGCCTCCTCTGTCCATTTAAAAGACTTGTGCTTCTTCTTCCTTGTATCCATCATTGGCGCACAAATTCCACTGAAGTCTCTGGTGAACTTCCTATAGAAACTCGCTAATCCATGGAAGCTCCTTACTTCGAACATACTTCTTGGTGACGACCATTCTTTGATTGATTTCACCTTCTCTGGATCCATCTTTAGTTCATTTGAAGAGATCACAAAACCCAAGTAAATGAGTTATGTCTTCATAAAAGAGGACTTCTTCAGATTTATCAACAACTTCTCCTACTATAGCCTCCTCATCACTATCCTGCTGTAGCCTCCTCATCACTAATGTTAGGTGTCTCAAGTGCTCTTCTTTAGTCATGCTAAAGATTAGTATATCATCCATATATACAACCACAAACTTGCCAATGAAATCTTTCAGTATTTCATTCATCAACCTCATAAAAATACTCAGAGCGTTTGTCAAGCCAAATGACATAACAAGCCACTCATACAAACCTTCATTTGTCTTAAAGGTTGTCTTCCACTCATCACCTTCTCTCATTATGATCTGGTGATATCCACTTTTCAAATCTATTTTAGAAAATAAATTTTCTCCACTTAAATAGTCCATTAAATCACCCATTCTTGGTAAAGGATATCTATACCTGATGGTGATCTTGTTAATGGCTCTCGAGTCTGTACACATTCTTCAACCTCCATCCTTATTTGGACTCAACATAGTTGGTACTGCACACGGACTCAATATCTCTTTGACCAAACCCTTGTCTAATAGTTCCTGTACTTGGTTCTTCACTTCCTCATTCTCTCAAGGTGTTAATCTGTATGCTGCTTTGTTTGGCAGACTTGCGTCTGGTATCAAGTCAATATGATGGCTAATACTTTTGATGGGTGGAAATGAGTTAGGCAGCTCGTCCACCACTATGTCAGCAAAATTATCCAATAATTCCTGAACTTCTTCAGGAATATAATCCATTGAAGTACTTGTAAGGATAACTCTGGGTTTCCTCACCACTGTAAACTGCATCTCCTGTTCTTCCTTGACTTCCTTCAGAAGTTCCTTCCCGCTCATGAGAAGTATGCTTGTGATGGATTCCTTTTTCACCTTCTTCTCCTCTATTGGCAACAACAGGTGTGTCCTACCATTCTTCTCTAATGTGTATGTATTTTTCCTCCCACTGTGAATGACATTCCTGTCAAACTGCCATGGTCTTCCCAACAAAATATGGCATACATCCATGGGAATTACATCACACATAATTTCATCTCTATATCGTCCTATCTTAAATTCAACCAAGCACTGTGTAGTAACCATTACCTGGTGTCCTTTCTGCAACCATGAGACTTTGTATGGCTTCAGGTGTGCAGTTGTCTCCAGCTCCAATTTCTCCACCATCTCCGTGGATAATAGGTTATCAGTGCTCCCACTGTCAATTATCACCTTGCATAATCTATCTTTAGTCTTGTAAGTTGTTCTGAAGAGACTGTTCCTCTACACCGGCCTTTCAATTTATGCCTCTGGTTTTAAGAGAACTTTCCTCAACATTAGGGATCTCCCATCCTCTGCTCCTTCTGCTTCAACATCTCTTCTCTGTGCTTCTGAAATGTGAGCTTCACCTCCTCCTTCTTTATTTTTCTTGGGGCATTCCCAAGACATGTGTCCTATCTTTCCACATGCATAACATCTTACATCTCCTCCTCCTCTTCTTCCTCTTCCTCTTGAAGAATTTATTCCACCACCTTGTCTTTCTCGAGAACTTCCTCCTCTTTCCGAGTGACTATGTGGTTTCTCAATCTCATCCTTTGACTTATGTGACTTGTCATGGGAAAATTCCTTACCTCTGTTTGGGATTGGGCCTTTGCTTCTTCCTCGTTGGCTTTGTTTTCTGGACAAATTCTCCTCTGCCTTCAGTGCAAACTGATAATCATCCTCCACTGTTCTTACTGACATCATGTTGAGCTCATCCTAGATTTCATATCTCAGGCCATTTATATATCTGGAATTTTTTTCTTCATCTCTCTCCCTTTGTCCAGTTATGATGTTCAATCTATAGAACTCCTCTGTGTACTCCTTAACTATCATCCCTTTTTGTCTTAGGTTCTTCATTTTCCTGAAAAGATTGATCTGATAATTATTGGGCATGAACTTAGCCTTCAACTTGGCTACCATTTTGTCCCAAATATTTATCTTATGTTTTCCTTTTCTTCTCCTTTCAACCTGCAGTTCATCCCACCACAGTGATGCATGTCCTTTTAGTATGGTGACAACATGTCTCACCCTTCTTTCCTCATCGATGTCTTTATAGTCGAAATATTTGTCCATGGATATTATCCAATCCAATATCTCTTCAACATATAATTTTCTTTCTTACATTAGGACCTCCATCTTGGCTCTACCTCCCAATCTGGAAACTTCTCTTAGCAAGCGTTCCTCGACAATATCCTCTCCTCCAGCTTCTTCGACGAAATTCTCACCCACTGCTTCTTCTCTCTTTGCATCGCTGACGTTTCCAGCATCAAGTGCTTGTCTCTGCGCTGCTTCCATCGCCTCTAATATTTCACGAAGTTCTTGCATCTCCCTTTCCACAGCTCGATTGGCCAAAGGTGGTTCCACTCATCTCATTGGTGGCATTGTGTTAACTGTCTGTCACACAGAGAGTACAACTTCGAGTCCTTTTGCATCCTCCCCTTTGCCTGTTGTCTGCAAGAAAAACTTCATCTCTGATACCACTTGATGTAGACCCTCCTTCTCTCCTAAGGGTTGTGCGACCTCTCGGTCTAGGATCGATCAAGATACCGAGTCTGATTGACTCTCTGAGTCCCTGTTATACCTGAAACCCACTTACACAGGTCCTTTTCCCCAAATGCGCAAGTTGTCTAAGACCCGCAGCTTCTCTCCCAAGCGTTGTTCGAACCTCAACGCCAAACGGGTGCTAGCTCCTCTCTACTAAGCCTTTTCTCCCTTGTGACAACTGACGGTGACCATGCGCTGGAGTGAAAGGTGTGTCATGATTTTGAGTTTCGTGACTCTGGGAGTGCTTCTACCTCCGTTCACCCGATAACCAAAATCGCGATGAACCAAGATCTACGGTCCAAATCTTCCCTTGATCGACGACTACGATAAAGTCGACGTTTCACGTTTTGTGACTTTGGAGTTCCCTTGCCTCCATTCTCCCAATAGATGAAATCATGATGACTCTAGATCAATGGTCCAGATCTCTCCTCAGATCCGATGGTCACGATGATTTCGAGACTTCACGTTTATTGAAGTTGAAATACTTTTCACCTTCGGTCCTCTGATCCCCGAAATGTCGATATTCCACCCTAGAAAATCAATGGTCCAGATCTCTCCTAGATCCAATGACTCAGATAAAGTCACGAATTCAGGCTTCGCGAATTATTAGCATTCCTTCCTTTGACTTATCTACAATGCGGTTCAGCGGAATGATGATCATTCACCACGTGTCCCTTCTGATGGATGGTTCTGATTCTCTAGCATTCAGATCGAATGATTGAGGTATTTTCCCCCTTGTGCTTACACTATCTTTAGAGTTAGAAGATCTTCTGGGTGTTCAAAGGTTTCAAACCTTTTCTCCTTCGACGGGTCCATTTCTTGGATTCTTGATCACTTATGCAAAGTGTTATTCCTCCTGAGCTTGGTCTTCTGAATACTTCGACTTCCCGTGCACACCTTGCGTTTTAGGGATTTGATAACTCATACTAGGAAGGATTTCTCGAAGATAAATTCCTCTTGCCTTCATGGCATTCTCCTTTCCTGACTCTTCGAATTCTTGCAAAGTCACTTCGACACTTAGCCGAATCTTGGATCTGTGCACTTCTTGCACTAGATCTTTACACAAGATTTTGGGTTCTTGCGGATGACTGTGCACCCTTGCACTAGTCTCTTTGCACTCCTTGCAAAGGGAAAGTGTCATGTTATCTCTTCTGAGCTTCAGAATCGAGACATATCTCGTTAATGCACTCCTTGCGTTCTGTGTGCACACCTTTCACTACTTCAACAGAAGAGAAACAATTGAAACTTATCCTAACATTCACAGTTCCATTCCCTCATAACGAAATTCAATCATCCACTCATGAAAAAACACAATAACAGAGAATTGCAAACAATGTCCACCCCATGCATGGGGTCAATTTTTCCTCTGTTATATTCATAAGTGAAAATGGTTACAACTGCAAATGAAAACGAAAAACTGAAAATTCAGAAATCTCCTACTAACTTGTAGCTAACTTCTACTCTGTAGCCAACCTCATTTGGGCATACAAATCCTCTATTTATCTCAAAGGGCTCTTAGGGTTCCCCCCCTGACTACTTGTCTACATCAAAACTTATCCTAATGAATATCTAGACCAATCGCATTCCAGAGCCATAGTGGAGTCTCCCACTTTGCTCATAATCGTTCAAGCGTGCCTCCAAATTTTCCCGGCTTGAATTCAAGAGTGCCCCAAAGATTAATTCTGGCATTGAGTTAAGGAGAAATTCCAAATATCTGTTGTGACTTCCAGCTGTGAGGTTTTGTACATATTCCTAGACGCTGATGAGTCTTTCTCTGTGTGCTTTCCAACGATGCTCTTGCATAAAAAAATCACATAATTGTGACCTTAAACATAGAACTAGTACTCATATTAGAAGAAAAACCAAAGAGGGGTAGATTCCCTTTATGAAAAAATTGTCAAGAATTCATCAAAAAGATGAATACAATCTTGCCAACATAGGTGGGAAGAATTACCCATTTCCCTAAAAAATATGGAACCCCATTCTCCACAAAATTTGAGAGATGGCCTCTTTAAGGAATAGCCATACATAGAAAAAGTCAAGAGGATGAAACTCATATGGATTGGGATAAAATTTAAATAGCCTATTATAATCCTCTATATGCCTATAGGAGACATTGAAGAGGAAAAATAAAGAAGGAAATGCAAGGAAGAGGAGCAAACAACAGGGAGTCACAACAGAGGAGAAACCACCAATATTGTGGCATATGAATTTAGGCAAGTGACATGTTGTGAAAAACAATCAGATCAAGAAGTTTGAGAAAGGAAGAATCACTTTTTGAGGTGTCTTTTTGTTGCATATGGATGTGTAAACATTCTAGCTAGGGGGTATTGATCGACCTTCATTATGTCTCTTATTTATCATATCTTGTATAAACCTAAAAACCAAGGAAGATAAATATATTTCCATAAAGAGGGGCCAAAATGATGAATCCCCCTCTTCTTTTCTTGTATGAATAATATAAACTTTATAGAGGAAGGGGATTTCTTCTTCTTCTATTTTGTGAACTCATTTAGAAAATTAATGAATGAGAAGCCACTACTAGTCAAGCTATTTTGGAGACTAACTTTAGTTCTACATCTTTTGATGCATATAAATTCTTCTACTATTTCACTAAGTTTTGGAATGGTGTAAGAATATGCTTATTACAATTTACACTTCTCTCATGTATGAGAAATATATCTTTTTTTTTGTCTCGCAATTTGTTTATCTATAGCTTATAAGCATACTATTATAATTAGTTGTTAATTTTAGATTTTTCTCATTTGCATATATTCATAGTAAAATCCCTTAACTAAAATACTTTTTCAAACAAATCAAAGTAATTTCTCAACCGCCCATGAAAATATTGGAATTGCTGATTATTTGGGTTGGTTGTCATTGATGTCAACTCTTAAAGAAAGTCTGGTAGCACAAAGGTTTGGCTAATGGACCCAAGTTTTTTTGATGGATAATGGTAAACGTTTTCATATATTTTTAGGTAATACTATTCTAGATGGATAGTACATGTCATGCCATTTTCGGTGGTATGTGAAACATCACATAACTCCTCACAGTTAGAGAGTTATGGCCATGTGAAGTTGGAGAACCCTCATGAGTCATCTAGAAGCCCCAAAAGGTCAAAGTAGTCAAAGTGGTTGCAA
>JZKD02S0064304.1:97140-117168 GCA_000966675.3 Picea glauca
CACATGGTTTAAAAGTTTTGAGTCACTACCAGTAAGGATAAGGTCATCAACATAAAGGACAAGGATGATGAGATGGATTCCTACTTTCTTGGTATAGACATTAGGATCAGAATGAAATCTAGAGAATCCGGTGTTAATAAGAAAGCTGTCCATTTTGTCATACCAAGCTTGGGGAGCTTGCTTAAGACTATAAAGAGATTTATTAAGGAAAAAAACAAGGCTAGAGTCATTCTGGACATAGCCAGGAGGTTGTTCCATGTATATTTATTCTTTCAAATCACCATGCAAGAAGGCGGATTTAAAATCCATCTGATGGACCTCCCATTTATGCGAGGCAGTAAGGGAAAGAACAAGGCGGATGGAATTCATTTTGGCTACAGGGGAAAATGTTTCATTATATTCAATTCCTTCTACTTGGGAAAATCCTTTGACAACTAACCGAGCCTTGTGTCTTTCAACACTTCCATCTGATGCATACTTAGTTCTATAGACCCATTTACATCTGACAAGTTTTCTTCCTTTTGGAAGAGGTACAAGATCCCAAGTATCATTTTCCATTAAAGAACGATACTCTTCATTCATTGTTGTATCCCAATCTGGATGACCTGAAGCTTCTACAAATGTCTCTGGATCATGAGTGTCTGAAACTTGATCCAAAAGAGAAGAGGCTCATTGGAACTATGAACGTGCTCGACGCTGATCTGAAGAATCAACGAAAAGATGACCAAATGCTTCTTGTGTTAAACAAACCCATTTAGGAAGCGGTGGAACTAGTGTTGGTTCAGGTTCAAAGGACTTATATAGAGGAAGGTGAGTAGGTGGAGGTGGATTTTCATCCTCACTCTCATCATCGGAAGAAGAAAACAAAATAGGAAAATAAGAAGGAACAAATACTGAAGATGGCTCGTAGGTCGAAGAAGGCACAACCATCGAATTAGTCTCGCAAGACAAGATATTTTCATCAAATTTAACATCTCTTCTAAGAATAATTTCATTACAATGTGGTTGAAGAAGTCTATAACCTTTTCCATCTTCAGAATAACCAACAAATATACACTTCTCACTTTTAGGCTGCAATGCTTTCCTTTTCTCATCAGGAATGTGAGCCCGTGCTATACTACCAAATACATGGAAGTGACTTACATCTGGTTTAATTTTATTTCAAGCTTCTTCTGGTGTTATATTTTTAAGAGCCTTTGTGGGAGTGCGATTGACTATGTAATTTTCACAGTTGATTGCTTCTGCCCAATACTTTAAACTTAATCCCTTAGAATGGATCATACAATTAGCCATTTCTTTTAATGTGCAGTTCTTTCTCTCAACAACACCATTTTGTTGTGGTGTATATGGAACAATGTGTTTCATTTGGATGCCTTGTGTAGTGTATTAACTTGTAAAATTATTGTTCACATATTTGCCTCCATTATATGTTCTTAACTTTTGAATTTGATGTCCAGATTGCTTTTCTACAAGGGCCTTGTAGGCCAAAAACTTGTCAAAAACTTCTCTCTTATGTTTTAAGAAGTAAAATCATGTACGTATGGAAAATTCATCAATGAAAGTTAAGAAATAATTGCACCCAAAAAAAGAAGGAGAAGAAAATGGACCACAAAAAACACTGTGAACAAGCTGCAAAGGGCCTAAAGCGTGCCAAGAAGCATGTTTTTCAAACTTGTCCCGATGATGTTTTTCAAGAACACAACCAACACAAACACCATCTCTGCATGAAACATGAGGAAGACCAGTCACCATATTTTGATTACATAGTTGATTCAATGAGCGATAGTTTAGATGACCAAACTGCTCATGCCAAATTTTTCTCAAGTCATCGCTATGAGAAACAAAAATTGATGAAAAAGATGATGACCCAAAGTTGTCAAACTTGTACAACCTGGTAATATCATCAACAATTCTAGTTGCAAGAACATGCTTAGGATATTTTAGATCCTTGATTACAACTTGGTGAGGTGAAAACTCTATGTTTTTAGCTTCACCTGAATGAGCGATTTGATATACTGATAGAAGGTTATAAGAAAGACTTGGAAGACATAATACATCATTGAAATGACCATTATCTACTTGAACTGTTCCAGATCCTACAACCCTAAGAGATCTATCTGTTGATATTATGGTGGCTTCGGGAGGTATGAACCTCTATTGTGACCTTTGACAAGATTAGAATGTTTTGGAAGGAAGCAAAGAAATGAAAGTAACCCTAGACAAGATGTCGGCTGGAGAAAGATAATTAATATGAATTAATTAGTACCCATAGAGAGAAGTCGGCCCAAGCAGTTAGCCAGTTTCACTATAAATACAGGGTACCAGTCTCTCATTTGACACACTTCTCAAAATTGCAGAGAGCTACTTCTGTGCATTGCAGTCCAATAGTTTTGTGCGCAAGTCCCGGGGAAGGTGTTGCGCCATTTTTTGGGTGAGACTATCTGATCATCTTGGTTAGTTCTTGTTTGGTGCATTATCCTTGCTTGGCTATTGGATTTCTACCATAATTCTTCTCTTTGTCAAGGTCAAGGTGCTCAGAGGGTGGCTTCGGTCTATGGTTGGGTGACAAGAGTATTGTCAATGGTAAAATGAGCACAATCCTTCATATTCTAATAGGTTATGGGCACACACCTCCTTCATTCAGTATAAATGCTGGAAGGAAACATAGCCACTATGATATTGAGATCATTGAGGAACTTCCTCTAGGGTTACTAGAAGGAGCAACTTCCAAGACATTGTTGCTAGGGTTACTAGCAGAAGCAGTTGCAGAATCCCTAAATCTCAGATCCGACACCTTGTGATGGAGCATCTCGCTCAAGGAGAATATATTCACATGCACCCTAGTTCAACACACCTTTTGTCTCTCTGAAAAGACAGAAACTTCAGAGTTGAATTTTTGGATAAAGGCATGACCAACTACCAGTCAACCGAAGACATGAGTGAAACAATTGGTCTTCTACACTACTGAACACTCACTGGAACGATTGAATATGACATGTGGATAATCGATAGTGGAGCTGCTAGGCACATGATGGGAGATCAAGCCAGACTCTCAAACCTAAATGACAAGAAGACATAGTACAAGGTGGAGCTTGGAGATAAAATCACTTACCCAGTCGAAGGATTTGGACAAGCCTCCATCAAGTTGAAATCAGGTAACAATGTTCACTTAAGAAATGTTTTATATGTACCTGGTTTAGAAAAGAATCTTGTATCGATATCTTTCTAGAAGACAAAGGAAAAATAATAGATTTTGTGGATGGAAAAGTATTATCATGGCATAAAGACTCCATCATAGAGAATGCTAGGGTTATTGGAAGTCATGAAGGAAACTTGTATAAACTACTAGAATGAAATGAAGAAGCTCTCATACATGACGAAGTCAACCCTAATGAACATTGGCATAGAAGGTATGCTCATATTAATTATCAAGCATTACCCTCTCTCAGAAGAATGGTTGAAGGAATACCAGAATTGAAATCTACACATGAAGGAATTTGCAAAGGATGTGCCCTTGGGAAGAATATCAAGAAACCATTCCCAAGAAGCAGCAACATATCTAAGGAGATCATATATCTAATACACTCAGATGTTTGTGGTCCGATGCTAGTAATATCTCTAGGAGGATCTCTTTACTATGTAATCTTCATAGACGATGATTCAAGAAAGACTTGGATATATCTACTGAAGACAAAAGACAAAGTATTCAACAAATTCCAAGAATTCAAAGAAGAGATAGAAAACCTCACGAACAAGAAGATCAAAACATTAAGAACATATAATGGAGGAGAATACACCTTGAAGGAATTCGTTGCATTCTGCAAATCGACAGGGATTAGGAGGGAGCTAACTATTCCTCATAATCCTCAACAAAATGGTGTAGCAGAAAGAAAGAACAGATCTATTGAAGAAACCATAAAATCCTTACGAAATGATCAAGGTCTATCCATGTTCTTGTGGGGAGAAGCAAAAATGACAACAATATATGTGCAGAACAGAAGTCCTCATCGTATATTAAAGGACATGACACCAGAAGAATCTTTCTCAGGTAAGAAACCTAATGTGGAAAACCTAAGAACATTTGGATGCCATGTTTACTCTCACATTCCCAAGGATAAAAGGAATAAACTAGAACCCTCAGGAAAGAAGGGGATATTCGTGGGATACAATGATTCATGCAAATCTTATAGAATATATATTCCAGAACAACACAAAATTGAAGTAAGAAAAGATGTAACATTCAATGAAAAGATGGCTTTCAAGAAATCCAAGAAGAAGAGATTGAATAAGCTAATGAAGAAATCACAGAGAAAGAAAATGACGAAAAGGAACACCCTGATTATCCTATGGAACCATGTGAAAACATTGATTCAGATATCGTACCCAAGACCAAGAAACAACCAGCTTGGATTGAAGCTACTTTACAAGACGCAGAAGGAATTAAGGTTCCAGAAGGAACATTCAGAAAGAGTAAAAGACCTAAAAGATTACCAAGTTACGCAACATATATGACAAAGCTTCTAGATGAAGAACCTACCACTTTTGAAGAAGCAGTTCAAAAGGAACAATGGAAAGAAGCTATGACAGAAGAACACCAATCCATTATGAAAAATGAGGTATGGGAAATTGTACCTAGACCTAAAGAAAAGTCAGTGGTAACTTCAAAATGGGTATATAAGATCAAACATGAAACAGACAGAAGTGTGGATAAACACAAGGCAAGATTCATAGCTAGAGGGTTCTCCCAAAAGGAGGGAGAAGATTATGACAAAACCTTTACTCCGGTGGATAGATAAACTTCCATCAGAGCTATCATATCTCTTGCTGCTTCCATGGGATGGAACTTACATCATATCGATGTAAAGATAGCCTTCCTCAATGGAGAAATTGAAGAAGAAGTATATATTGAAAAACCCCAAGGGTTTGAGGTACATTCCAGAGACACTCACATTTGCAGATTAAAGAAATCCCTATATGGACTCAAGAAAGCTCTAGGGGCTTGGTATGCCAAAATGGACAACTATCTAACGAGATTTGGTTTCTCCAAGAGTCATGCAGATCCAAATCTTTATTACAAATTCATGGACAATGCACCTATAATTTTACTACTATATGTTGACGATCTATTCATAACAGGTGAAGAGTCTCTCATCATCTAGTGCAAGAAGGAACTAGCTTCTGAATTTGATATGAAAGATCTAGGTCTCATGCATTACTACTTGGGACTAGAAGTATGGCAGAAGCGTGGTGAAGTATTCCTTGGACAAGGAAAGTACGAAATAAATATCCTTCAGAAGTTTGGAATGATGGATCGTAAGTCCATGGACACTCCTATGAATACAGATATAAGAAAAGTGAAAGATCCAGATTCTGATCCAGCAGATCCATCTCTATATCGACAACTAATTGGGTCATTGATGTATTTGGTAAATACTTGACCAGACATTTGATTTTCCATGAATACACTAAGCCAGTTCTAGGTGGAACCAAGACATGAGCATTTGATAGTTGCAAAGCATGTATTAAGATATATTCGTGGAACAATAAACTATGGCTTGAGATATACCGCATCCAGTGATATACAACTTCATGGATTTAGAGACTCAGATTGGGCAGGAAGTGCAGAAGACAGAAAGAACACTTCAGGTATGTGTTTCATCTTGGGATCCACTATGATATCTTGTGGCAACAGGAAATAGAAGTCTGTCGCACTCAGCATAGCAGAAGCAGAGTATATCGCAACATGTGAAGCATGCACATAAGCAATATGGATAAGGAAGTTAATCTCTGATTTAGTTGATCAGATTCCAGAATTGACCATAATATATTGTGATAATCAGAGTTTTATAAGATTATCAGAACATCCCATGTTTCATGAGAGGTCAAAACACATTGAGATCAAATACTATTTCATTTGAGATAAAGTACAGGAAGGAGAGGTAAAGCTCGAGTATATCCCCACAGATGAGAAGACAACAAGCATCTTGGCAAAGCCTCTATCCAGAATAAAGTTTTCATATTTCCGAGAGAAGATGGGGAATGTGGAAATAACTCCCTGAGATGAAAGAGAAGAAATGACTCTCCAGGTTGGGAGGGAGCATTAAAAATATTATTGAAGACATTTATTTTCAAGATTGAAAAATAGTCCAACTTGGGCAGATTCTTTCCTATTCGGAAAGTGGATTGATATTTCTGACGAACATCGATTTCCCATTGTGGTTAACATGGGAAATGGTCCAGATTGCTAATGTATCATACACAACAACTTCCCATTTTGGTTAACATGGGGAGTGGTCTAGGGCAGTCTCTTTTCTTGAGGGTTACTCAAGAAGACTAGCTCGCCTCGCTGGATAATGATTTCTCATTGTGGTTAACATGAGGAATGGTCCGTTTTGGAGGTTGATATAGGACAATATTTTCCTCTTGTGGTTAATAGAGGAAATGGTTTGGACAGTCATTCCTTAGGGTGTATTCATTCTCTCAAGGTTGAACTTTTTTTAGTTCCGGAGGAATGGCCCAGGGTGGGGAATGGTCCAGGCTGAACAATCAGGGACAGGAATTCCTTAGGGCAGATTCATTCTCTCCAAGTTACACTTTGTTTAGTGTCGGAGGAATGGCCTAGGGTGAGGAATGGTCCAGGATCATAAATAAGAAAAATCATTCTTCCTTGTTTGAGAAGAATAGGGAAGTTATCCCATCGTTGATGTTCTACTCCGAGGGCATATATTCTTTCAAATCTCACAAATGTGAGTGAAAGATTGGCCTAGATGATTCAGTTTATTTTAACAATATTTTCTCTGCAGGTTGGCATTATATGATTGTTATGGAGACTTCCTGTCTCCAGATAGTAGAGATATACTACTGTTGTGGATTTGTTCCACTATTTTTGACTATGTGTCACGGTTTGATTAGTTGCGTACTACCATGGATAAACACAGGTGTGTTTTATCAATTGATATTGTACTAGTTGTCATAGGAGATTATCCAGTTAGATAATAATGAAGGTGCTTGTGATACTACCAATTGAATGGTCTGTTTGTGCTCAAGAGCATACCTCCCTAGATAGGAGGGAGTGTTGATATTATGGTAGCTTCAGGAGGTATGAACCTCTATTCTAACCTTTGACAAGATTATAATGTTTCGAAAGGAAGCAAAGAAATGAAAGTAACCCTAGACAATATGTCGGCTGGAGAAAGATAATTCATATGAATTAATTAGTACCCAGAGAGAGAAGTCAACCCAGGAAGTTAGACAGGTTTACTATAAATATAGGGTGCCGGTCTCTCATTTGACATACTTCTCAAAATTGCAGAGAGCTACTATTGCGCACTGTAGTCCAACAGTTTTGTGTGCAAGTCCTGGGGAAGGTGCTGCGCTAGTTTTTTGGGTGAGACTATATGATCATCTTGGTTACTTCTTGTTTGGTGCATTAGCCTTGCTTGGCTATTGGATTGCTACTAGAATTCTTCTCTTTGTCAAGGTCAAGGTGCTCGGAGGGTGGCTTCGGCCTATGGTTGGGTGACAAGGGTATTGTCAATAATAAAACGAGCACAATCCTTCATATTCTAACACTATCATCACTAACAAATATTTTCTTGGTGTTACATTCATTTAGATAAGAAAATATGGTTGTATCCTTAGCCATATGATAGGATGCTCCTGAATCAACAAGCCACTCATCAGAAGAAGAAGTGGAAGTTGTGTTGAAAGAGAAATTAGAAGTGGAAAGTTCATGTCCATAAGAAGAAGAAGAAGAAGGAGAATCAATACTAATTTTGTGCTTCGTCATCGTTGCTTCTAAATATGCCATCTTCTTGAAACATTTAGACTCATCATGACCATCTTTATCACAAAATTTGCAATGTCTATCAGTTTTCTTAGTTTTTATATTTTTCTCATTTGTCACCATTAGGAGCTGAAGTTGTCTGAGTGGGTTTGGGACCCTTATGTTTCTTGTTTTTGTAGTGAGGATGTTGCTTCTTAGTATACTTGGGTTTATATCTCTGTTGGGAAACTAAGGCTTTGTTGGAGGTACCTGCAATGTTGATCACTCCAAGTTGTACAAGATTATCTTCCTCTCTAATCAAAACAGTACAAAAGGAATCAAGAGTGGGTTTTTGATAAGATTTCCCTAGAGCCTCTCTCATGGAATAAAAGGTATATACAAAGACATAATATGCACTACTTAGCTTAGAAAGAATAAGATAGATGCAACGTTTTTCCTCCATTTTTATCTTACATTCTTCACATAAAATTATGATTGTTTTAAACTTAGATAGATAGTGTCCAAGGTAAGAAAAATCACTTGGACTCAAGGTTAGTACTTGATTTTATAACTATTGTTCTCGGATAATATTGAGTTTACCAAACACAGATTCAATCTTTTCCCAAGCTTCTTCAGGGTCATTAATTTCTTGAAGGTGGAACCTTAAATCAGGAGAGATGGACATTCTGATTAGTCCACGTGCTTCATCACTCCTATTAGCCCATTTGGATTTCTTAACATCATCAATGGGTTCTTTTTCCTTTCCCAAGGTATTCCAGTACAAGCTTTTACTTCTTAATAAATCTTCCATATGAGATTTCCATTGGAAGTAGTTGGTGTTGGTAAGCAAAACATTACTTGTAGAAGCCATATTAAATATGTAGGTAATATGGATTTAAAAATCAAAACTAATGATTTGGATGGAAAGAGATTGAAAATATATTTGGTTTTAAAAAAAACGACACTAAAAACAGACTTCGGATGTGAGAGTTATGCCCTTTTAAAAAAAAGCATAAACAGTAACCAAATGACCACGTGATAGTGTAAGTTGCTTTATGAAGTGACCCAGTTTTATAAAGAGAAGTGGGGATCACTGTTACAATGAAGTTACTTTATAACAAAAAATCTTCATGCAAAATAAATAACTCTAAAATAAAATATTAAAGCTACTTATAGTGATTCACTTTTATACTTGAAGTGAAATACACTTTACAATTTTAGCATGAACTTTCTCAAAAAGGGTAACAAAAGAGAGACTTGAACTCAAGACCTCTTACTTAATAAGACAACTTTTAACCAAATTGTCTAGCTAAAAATATTGTAATGTTCAGAAGGAGGATTGGGTGTGTTGTTGTTGTTGTTGTTGTTTTTGTGGAAGACGGCCTTGGAGAGCGTGCTAAAAAAAACTATTTTCAAAAAAGAAAAAAAAATTGCTTCTCGATGACAAGAAGGGTTAGATCTTGATTAGATTACCCGGAAGATGCACCTTTTCCTATCTGTTTCTGATTTTCCAAGATCGCATGGGGCGTGGGGAAAAGAGAATACACATATCTAAAAGAGTAGAAACCCAAAAATAAATAATACAAAACTAAAATAAAACCAAAATACTACTCTCCAAAAATTAAAAAAATGCGTATTCAAGCTTTATACCTCTGGATCTAACTGTAATGGTCATATCTTGGGAAAGCGGAAACCTTTTCAAGTGAAACAAAAAGTGTTCATGAATGAAACGAGTGCTTTGGACGCAATGGAACAGTCCTCTCAACCTATAAATGTACGAAAATGACAGAAAATGGAGATGAGGAAACTCGGCTTGACAATCTCGATCTACAATAGGAGTGGGTCTTCAAACATGCTTTGATACCATGTTCGAAAACATATGTATTCCAACAGAGGACGAACAAATTCAATAACCACTCACATAACCAGATCAAATATCAACACACTGATTTTTTCACGAGGTAAAACCCCTACGTGGAAACATCGATGAACCCAACCAATGCGACCACTTGGAGCAGTTTACTAATGCAAAAGAAAAATATTACAAAGAGATTTTACAAGAGAGTTTCTCACAATTGATCATTGAAAAATGGCCCTCCATGCTCTTTAAATAGATATCATGGACCAATTGGGTGTTAAGCCATGAATCAATGGCCGTTAAGATCGAGGAGAGTATGAATCGTCTGATCACTCTATGTTGGGAACATATCGTGACCATCAGATTTCCTAACTACAAATGCATACTATTGCATACTAAAGAAAAACACTAAGAAACACACTTTTACCTAACGACACATTAGACCAATTAGATCTTAACTAACTCCTAAGTGTCTAAATATCCTAACAGAACCCATAAACCCATGTGCGACTAATACAACAAAGAGAACACTATCGTTTAGACAACCGCATTTCGAAGGAAGAAAGACAACATGAAGTACATCTACACAAGGCACATCAACTAGAGGAGTCAGTTTAGGAAGTAATAATCAAGTATATACACCATGCGGAGGTAGTAGTTCAATGTTTAGGATGGCAGGACATGATCCCACCATCACGTTACTAGAATTCAAAGGAGAAGCATCGGAGGAATTGAAAAAACATTTGTTTATCGGTGAAAATATTTTGGAAGAAAAAAAGATCACAGGCGAAGATACTAAGCTGACAGAGCTAGAGATTACACTAAGGGATCACGCAATGGATTTGTATATGATTTTAGCTACAAACAATCCTCCGGGGACAACCAGAATGATTGTGGACATCAAGAAATTGTTGATAAATGAGTTCCAGAAGGCAAGTTCAGAAGATCAATACATGAACAAGATGATAGAAATTAGACAGAAACCAAGAGAATCCGTATGGGAGATTGACCAGAGATTCAAATGACTAAAAGGAAAGTTGAAATATCTCATGACTGATATGAAAAATAGGAACCTGTTCATCAATTCACTTCTACCACACTTAAAATACCTATTATGCCAACAAAAGTTTCAAACACAGGCATAGACCTTATAGGAAGCCCTGCAACTGGATGAAAACCAATATAAGCAGACAGATCCAACCATCGAAGAACTAAAGGAGGATTTGAAGAACTTAACATTCTAGCTAAACCAGAACAAAAGTAAGGACAAATGAGAATTCGTTTGGCTTACCACATGCAGGATGAAAGGACACCACAAGAACAAATGTCCAACATTGCCGCAGTATATGGCAACAGGAATGCCAAATCCATTACCCACATGAGGACTATGGTGTGAGATCGGTAAGAAACCAGGTCATGATCCATATCACTGCCCAATGATGTAGAAATACCAGACAGTCCCAAAGAGTTCATATTGCAACTTTTGCAAGTCAGTGGGCCACGATGACAAAGATTGTAGAACTATGGATTTGATGCGAGTGAGGACATCAGATGCATATAGAGTGTAGGCAGAAATGATGACTGGGAAAGCCGCACCAAAATTTAACCAAGTTCCATCCCCTTACAACACTGCACAACAACAGTATAATACTGTGCAATAACCATATAATACTGCGTAGCCACAATACAACAAAACACAACCTTAGTACAATACCATGCAGTACAATTAGGTGCTTCAGTATAATGCGCTGAGAGGAGATTGAGCTGGCTACAGAGGTGGAGGATGAGCGAGAAGAGGATTTGGAAGAGGTAGAGGACCAGTGGTATGTCATAACTATCAACAACCGAGACATTATGCAAGGGAATGTCTACTTCCACCAGCAACGTGTATGTATTGTTGCACATTAGATCATGACACAGAATAATGTCCTACGCTACTAAGAAAGATCTAGGAAAAGAGAAATCAAAACAATCTGAATGTTCAATGGATTTCAGTCGAAGCAAGGGATGAAGGATGGAACATCAACATATTTATGCGCTGAGGAGCTAAAACAGGAAATGACGCAGCCTGACAAGAGCCAGTACAACACCAGTGGGTGAAGAAGAATTTCGAACCAAGGAGATAGTTCGATGCACAGAACGAGAAGGAAATATTTCAACAAGCCAGACACGAATTCATGAAGAAAGACACTGCATCAAATTCAACTAGACAACAAAGAAAGGAAGCACTGGAGTACAAGATGCCTCCATTGTTGGATCAGACCAATGAAATGAAACCCTTGGGACAAGTAAGTACAATCAAAGGCTTTTTACAATCATGCGTAAAACTATTGAATGATCCATCCACTGTCAGAAAAATGCAAAATATATTAGAAAAATGTAGCATAGAGACAGAAGGAAAACTAGAACAAAAAATAGTCAATCACCTACATGCAAGGACAAGAAAAAGTAGGGAGTTCAGGCTGAATGCCAACATCATATATTTCAACATGGGAGATATCATACTGGATCTAGGATATGAATTCAATGTACTACCAAAGAAGACATGGAAAAGTATGGGAGAGCCCACATTAGGATATTCACCAGTTCAAATGAAACTAGCAAACCAACAGAGAGTCCTACCAGTCGGTAGACTGAAAGGAGTGATAGTAGACCTGGATGGAGTGCACACTAAAGCAGACTTTGAAGTGATTGAAATAGTGGATGACACAACACCATATCCAACATTGTTTGG
Source organism: Picea glauca (assembly GCA_000966675.3). NCBI lineage: Eukaryota > Viridiplantae > Streptophyta > Pinopsida > Pinales > Pinaceae > Picea > Picea glauca. The sequence continues at coordinate 109,498 of JZKD02S0064304.1, forward strand.
CTTGGATTGGGCGTTTGATAACCATGCCATAATCATTTTGAAGACATGAAAAATGACATTTGAGTCAGGAGAATACAAGGTCATTGCGTCGTTGGACCCATCAGAAGGGGAAATGCTTGTAGAATCGACTTGCTTAGACTTATAGGAAATCATCCAGTTGTACAGAACAACTGCGTGCGATGAAGATTATTTAAACCCAACTACAGACGATATACTCAATTGACGGAGCATTACATCATGTGCGACAGACTCTAACACAGGTCTAGAAAACTGGAAACAAAGGCTACATGAAGTTTCCACAAGAAGGTGCGCAAGAATAAACCGCACAGTAAGATGGGTAGGCACGAAGATAAGGGAACCACCTAGTTTCCATGAAGTGAATGGTTTAGAATAATTCTTGGCACAATATGAGGATGAAGTGATAGAAAACTAGAGACTCTTAACACTCGATATAGCACTCAAGGCCACACCTGCAAGATGGTGGGGAACACACAAGGAAACAATCAAGGATTGGTACCAATGTAAGCAATTATTGTGCATAAGGTTTGGCGTAGAACATAAAATAAACAAGCAACAGAAGTACAACGGAGAGGGGGAACTAGTGGAATACTTGGAGAAGTGCAGAGTGCCGTGGAAGATGACACCCCCATAGGAATGGCCTCATCATTTTGTACACACATTAGAAGGCACACCAACCAACTAGTATATAGACCAGGAGCTGTGCAGAGGAACTTCGAATTGGACAGTACTACAACAAAATTTTATAGTCACTTTCTCATTCGAGCATGAGAACTCTAGCATAGATGCAACACTTAAGAAGATAATAGGGGTGATATTCATTAAGGAACCAGAAGTCGAAATCATAAAAGAAGAACAACAACTAAACAGACAGACAGTAAAAGAAATTTTGTCATGCTACCATGTGCAGGAAGAAGCACCACATGAAGATGATTCGCGCGATATTCAGATAGAGGAAGCCAAAGGGTAAATAAAAGTGGAAGGTCTGCCTCTAGAATCAGAAGAAATTTCCACGCCGATCAAGGTGAAGAAAGTCAACATTGGGACAGTTGAGAATCTCAAAATGGCCATCATTGGAGACTAATGGGATGAGCAAACAGTAGAAAGCATAACAGAGTTACTGCGCGAGTACAACAACCTGTTCCCCACAAAATTTATAGAAATGAAGGGTATAGTGGGAGAGATATTATAAATGAAGATACTGCTCAGAGTTGAAGCAAGGATGATCATACAACAACCATATAGACTAAACCCGATATATAACTAGGAAGTTAAAGCTGAGATCGATAGGATGCTTGAAGATGGAATCATAGAACCCGTGGAGGAATCAGAATGGATAAGCCCGATGGTAGTTCAGGAGAAAAAACAAGGTGGGATAAGAATATGCATCGACTTGAGGAAGTTGAACGATGCATGCCTACATAACCCATTCCCTACACCTTTCACAGATGAAGTGTTGGAGAACGTAGGAGGACACAAAGTTTATTCATTCACTGATGGATTCTCATGCTACCACCAGATCAAGATAGCATAGGAAGATAGATACAAGACCACATTTGCTACAGAATGGGGATCCTACCAGTACATAGTCATGCCATTTGGATTGAAGAATGCACCAATAATATTTTCTAGAGTAGTCATCGCTGAATTCAAGGAGTTTATCCACCAGTTTCTAGAGGTATATTTGGATGACTGGATAATCTATAGTTTATTGAAAGACCATGTAGAGGTCTTGAGGCTGATGTTAGAAAGATGCAGGCAGTGTTAAATATTGTTAAAAATCAAGAAATTTATCTTCGGAACACCGTTTGGGATACTATTCATCCATATAGTATGCAAACAAGTCTTACTTGTAGATCCTGCAAAGATTGTAGTAATTGTTAACATGCCACCACCAAATACAATCTGTGAACTAAGAGCGACATTGAGACACACAGGATACTATAGAAAATTTATCAAAGGGTACGCACAGATTACCGCACCAATGGAGAAATGTTTAAGGAAAGATATGAATTTTCAATGGAATGAAGATTGTGAACATGGTCTAAATACGCTGAAAGAAAATATGGTCACCGCGCCAATATTAGTAATTTTGGATTGGGAGAAGACATTCCATGTACATGTAGATGCATCAACCATATCACTTGGAGCTATCTCGGCGCAGCTAGGAGTGGGATATTTGGATCACCCTATAACATTTGTGAGAAGAAAAATATCAGAATCAGAGCAGAACTAACACCACAAAGAGGGAAGGCCTAGCTATGGTCTACGCACTGTAGAAATTTAGACATTACTTATTAAGAAAACCCTTTAAGATGTTCACAGACCACTCAACCATTAAATCCCTAGTCAACAAGCCAATTTTGGGGGGGAGAATCTTTTGATGGTTATTATTGTTCCAGGAGTTTGATTTTGAGGTAATAGTCAAGCCAGTAAAGTTGAATGTAGGACCTGACCACCTATCAAGGGTCATGAACTATGAAGAACCTACAAACTTAGAGGACAACTTTTCAGATGCACAATTATTTTCAGTCCAGATCATGGATGAATACTTTGCAGCTATCATCCATTACTTGAGTAAAGGTACTGCGCCACAGGAATACAACACCACCCAGAAGAAAAACTTGGTAGTCTAGGCTACAGACTATTAGCTGATCGCAGGACACTTATACAAAATGGCCACAAGTAGCATTTTGCAAAGATATGTGATAGAACACAAAATACCAAGGGTTTTAGGAGAAGCCCACGAGGGAATAGCAGGAGGACATTATGTAGGAAAAGATACCATGCAGAAGGTATTGCGCGCAGGACTATGGTGGCTGACCATTCACAGAGATTCGAAAGGGTACTACTAGATATGTGATGTCTGTCAAAGGGTTGGTAAACCCAATAGAAGGGATGAGATTCCATTACAACCATAGGTAACTTTGCAAGTATTCGAAAAATGGGAAATCAACTTCATGGGACCAATCAACCCACCAGCCAAAAGAACAGGAGTAAGGTACATTATCACTTGGACAGAATACCTGACAAGATGGGCAGAAGCAACACTAGTGAAGGATTGTAGCGCATAAACAACAACACATTTTCTATTTGAACAAGTAATCACTAGATTTGGTTGCCCAAGAGTTTTGATGAGTGACCAAGGAACTCACTTCATTAAAAACACCATTAAGGCTATGAATGAAGAGTTTGAATTCCATCATCAAAAGAGCACACCCTATCACCCAGAGGCAAATGGCATAGTAGAAGCATTTAACAAAATCCTAGAAAACGCACTGAAAAAGATCTATAATGTCAACATGGATGATTGGGAACTCAAAATACCAGCAGTATTGTGGGCATACAAGACCACATGCAAGAATTTGACAGGGAAAATGCCATTTAAACTGGTATATGGACAAGAAGGAGTGGTGCCATTAGAATTTTTGGTACCTAGTCTTCACGTAGCAGCGATTACGCACATGACGGAACGAGGTGCAATACAGGATAGGTTGAATCTGTTTTTGGTCATGGAGGAAGATCAGATCCTACCAAGGTTCCACCAACAAGTTTATAAATCAAGGTACAAATCTTGGCATGACAGACACATCAAGAAGAAAACTTTCAAAGAAGGAGACCTAGTGTTGATGTGTGACAACAAATCCATTCAACATATAGGAAAACTCAGAATGCACTGGTTAGGACCGTACGAAGTAACAATGGTCACATATGAGGGATATGTACAGTTGAAAGACTTAGGAGGTGCAGAAATCAAAGGGATGATCAATAGGATCTGACTGAAGCTGTACAAGGACAATCGAATGCCCATAACTTGAAAGTCATCGTGCAGCTAAAAAAAAAAAAAACAAAAAACAAAAAGGATACCAAATGGTATCAACATACATATAGTGCGCTGAAACGAGAAAGACCACACACACTTAGGAATACAAAACCGTCGAGGACAATACCAATGGTCTGTTCAAAACATAAATAAGAGGGAAAGATAGAGACAACAAAAGAAGTACTAAATGATGAAGGCAAGTGGACTTGAATGCCAGAAATGACCAACGGGACACCGCATTAATCATGCTAACTGGAGACAGTGAGGGAAAGTAATGGTAAGTATGAAATAACCTAAATTTCATTAAATCCATAATAAAGGTAGCGTCTTCGACAAGCTTCATACGATGCCCATACAAAATAGGGATGCAGGCGCAAAAATCTTATTGCGAAATTAGAAGAGACAAAGAGCGATAGAGCCTACGAAGCATAGAGAAAAGTTCATAGAGGTTACAGAGACCATTGAACTCAGCGGACGATCAAATTTCACCACCATGGCACCACCCAAACAAGAAAAACTGAGCCATACTGTCTGACACTCCAGAGTTAGGACCAGGGCACATGTACATTCGCAGGAAAGCAAACAACATCCACCAGAGGTCTTCAATATCGATGAAATCCCATCACCAGATAAAAAACCAATGAACCCCGCACTCGTGCTATAAGAAACCCAGTAGAAAAAACCTGAGGGCATGAACATGGATATGCCGGCATAAGAACAGGTTCAATAGAACCAAGGCACAAGCAGCCAGGCACAATAAGAGAACCCCGAAGAAGCTCTGAGAGTCAATGGGACAAATCCAAAGTAGGGAAAAGCGACCAAACCAAATGAGTCACAAAAAACTGTGTTATACCATCCATGGGAGGGAGCAGTGGAAGATGTCATGGGCTGGCCAGAACAATATGCCGAAGAATGACCAATGGAGGTTGGAACCTCAAGTTAGCCACCACCAAAAAAGGACAAGCAACAAATATCTAGGTTGTTAGAAAAACAGGACCATGGAGCATTAAAATAAAACAAATGTGGAAACAAAACACAGAAGATACACAATACAATAGAGACACATATTTACGTGGTTCACCCAGTGTGGGCTACGTCCACTAGAGAAATTGGCAGGTCCTTCCTTTATTATTATCCAACATATGAAGGGATACAACCTACAACAAACCCGTTGTAACTTCCTCTTCTTTCTCTCACAGTATCCTATCTCAGAATACAATATTTGCTATCATGCATAGCCACAATACATTTCCCTCATAACAGAGGGTTGCCTTCTAGGGAAAAAAACCCTAACATAATTTCTACCGTTAGATCTACGACCTTATAATGAACGATCTATATTTACAATGAAATTACAATATACATTTACAAGGCAATTTTTCCTTCAGTAACCCCCCTCTGCACTCCCCCACGTGGAAGAGTGTACATACTTCTGGGGTGTAAATACTTCATGGGGTATAAACACAGCTGAAAAAAAAAATACCTCTTAATCAGGAAGATAATCAGGCTCCACAACCAACATAGGTCACCACGAAAGAAACCTGTCGCAGCCAATGTTTTGTCGTGTATACTAGAAGGGGTATGAGTGAAATCATACTTACTAGGTTATGTCGAGAAGCTAAAATAATCGAACCATTATGTAACGAACACAGACAATTTTTTGGAGTTCGCGAAGAAAATCTACCTATAGGCAATGGGCATATATCTATTCGGGGAACCGGTTCATCAACCGCTCCAATGGGCAGCAGGGTTAGCAAAAATGGGTATTTTAGGTCTATTGGAACTACCACACTTTGGTAGAGGACAATATGCCATTAGTTGCATCAAATATTTGATGGAAGTAACACATGGCGGAGACATATGGATGGAAAAGCACATCTCAATAGACGTAGAGCTCATCATGCACATTACAGGGATTCCTTCATGGTGCATGGATCCTGCACAATTTCTCGATGACAAAACAAAGGAGAAAGCACTCGTGGAGGAGATGAAAAATAAATACGACACTGAAAGGGCGATGCACGAAATCGTCATCAAATGGATTAGTGATGTCACGAAAAAAATGGGCGCAAAAATCATGGCCTACGAGCTGCTAAGAAAATGCTGCAAGGAGGAAGTCCCGGCTGGGGTTTTCACAGTTCCGGTATAGTGTACTGAGGGAACCACAGTCAGTTGTGCCCCTTATCTTTTGAATTTGTTTTTGGATGACTTCAACGATGTGCAGGATTTGGGAACAAAATTTCATTATTCATGGCTACTCATGTTGATAGCCATTATGGGATGGAAGGAACCAAAATATACATTTTTCACCACCAGACCTAAACCTAATCATGGAGTGAGATATTTATCACTTGGTGTCGCATCAGACGCCAATCACGAGAAGATGAACACAACTGTCTTTGAACGATACCTTCACGACCTATAGGAGACCATAACCAACCTCTGGAGAATAACACCGCAGGTTGTTGCATACTATCGAGACATAGCTAGCTTCAATGCCACTCGACATGCGATGTTGATCCAGGCGCGAAAGGACCCCAACAAGAACTGGCTACAACTACGCTATTTCTTCACAAAGGGTGACATAGAAATGGCTATCAAGGATTGGGAAGACGATTGGAGGATTCTAGTCCTTACTCAAGACGTACCTGCAAGGACAGAAGAAGAGGAAGCAAGGAAGGAACATACAAATGTCGAGGAGGTAGGGCAGGGAGAGACATAGCCTCAGGAAGTCCCAGTGGCCAAGAAACCAAGGATGGGCCAGACCAAAACAAATCATACAAAATAAGGGACATCTAAGACATGAACCCAGAAGGGGAAGAAGAATAGTACACAACTAGAGCAAGTACAACAGAAACATGCCAAGGCAGCGTAGGGGATAACACCGAGTCCCAATCCATAAGAACCAGGCCCGACTAAGTGACCAACTACTCAGACAAGGGGTGCGTGCAAGAAGATGAAGGTGTATAAAACATCTCCAGAGTACACAATTGCAGAGGATGATGCAGAAATGATAGCCCAAATGGTTCAGGATTGTACATTCGAGGATTTTGAGAATGTTGTGCACCATAGGGACAAAGTTCAAGAGGAGTTGGCAGACATACAAAAATTCCTCAAGTAGATCGGGGAAGCGCAGGAAGCTGACAACATCATAGGAGCAGGGCCATCAACATCACCGACAGAAGAAGAACTTGAAGCAAGTGAGCGGGATAAAATCCACACAATACCGCAGCCGAGTGCAACATTCCACATTACACCCAACATGATGCACATGGACGAGATTGTGGGGAAGACACCCCTAAAGTATTTATCTCAACTCCAATTGGTATTGTCGCGGATACCATCCAAGGATCTACATAAATTACAGGTTAGTGTTTACCAAGAGGTACAGTATCGTGCATGCACAGACACAGCCGAATTACAGAAGGTAAAGGATAAATAGGATGCGCTAGAATTGATATATGAGCAGGCCAAGCTTGAGACAACCCATGAGAGGAAACACATGAATGGATTGGAACAAAAAGTGGATGAAATTTATGAGAAGATTCCAAATACCGCGCAAGGGGCTGAACTCTTGACAATCGACAATATTGATCAGATTGTTGTAACATACCCAACCACCCAGAGGTCGGGCTACGTGTTAAGAACCAAATATCAATATAGCATAGAAAATCCTCAGAAAAAGTACTCAACGCCTTGAAAGAGAGAGAATTTTAGATAATAATCCTCTTCGAGGGGGAAACCTCATTTTACCCCACTTAAATGTTCAAGTACAAGATGATTCAAAATGAAAATGTCTCCTTGGTATATATAGGAGACTAGGAGGTATA
>JZKD02S0064304.1:121252-136680 GCA_000966675.3 Picea glauca
GTTTCTCCATTCTTGATTCACCTTCCTTGTGTCCTCATAATGAATTTCATGGGATGCATTTTCACTTTCTGGTGTCTTCTCTGTTACGAAATTTTTCAATACTTCCATGATCTCCTCTTTTAAACTATCTATCTTAGTATCCAACCTAGCTTCCATTGAATCCATATTAGTATCCAACTTAGCTTCCATTGAATCCATCAACTTAGCTTCCATTGAATCCATCTTAGTATCCAACTTAGATTCCGTTGAATCCATCTTATTTTGTAGTTCATTTATATCCCTACACATTTCTTCACCTTCATCAAGAATCCAAGTAGGATTTTATGGAGGATTATTTGGTGTAGAAGTTCCATTTTTGGGTGGCATGTTGGCCAAGTATCACTTTTGAACCTTGATTTTGAGGTGGTTCTGCTAGACAATATTTATTCTGTTGTATCTTCCATTTTTGGCCCTTCTGGGTATGCAACTTTCCTTTATGTATTTATCTGATGTTTCTTCTCTGCAATTCCACAGGTTTGATCAAAATTGGATGTGCCAAGTGGAATTTACGGTAACTTCCCCACAACTTTCCGATTTTTGGTCTTTCCAGGAGATATCACTTGTGTAGTGTACCCCGCACAAAATAATTGATATAAAATTATAAAACTCATATCAGAAATACTAAAGACTGTCCACAATCCAATGCAACCAGTCTTAGACAATTTGGATACTCTAGGAAGAAGTTATGATTGTTTTACCTGGAACACCTTCTTGAGACTAGTCAATAGGACTAGTCAGATACCCTATCTTACACAGGGTGTATATACAAATTTAAGATGACCTAGAAGCTGAAATGTTTACCATAGATACCTTACTAATTTCTGTAAATAGCCTCCAGCGTTCAGGGTCTAAAACATTACAGAAATTTTTTTATAGCGAAAATTCCGCAATGACTCAGTTCAGGACGATTCCAGAACCCTATCTTTTACAGGTTGTATCTCCGAAATTATAAGGCCTCAGGAGCTGAATTTTTAACCCAACGTACCTTGATCCGTCTACTAAATATCCTCCAAGCCATTCCTTCTGAAATGTTGTATAAAAAAAGTTATAGAAAAAATTCCAAGGTGTCTCAGATGTAGCAGCGAAACCCCAAGACCTTGAGCTCTGATTCCATATGTTAAGAACCAAATATCAATATATCATAGAAAATTCTCAGAAAAAGTAATCAACGCCTTGAAAAAGAGATAATTTCAGATAATAAGCCTATTTGAGCGGGCAATCTCCTTTTACCCCACTTAAATGTTCAAGTACAAGATGATTCAAAATGAAAATGTCTCCTTGGTATATATAGGAGACTAGGAGGTATAATTACAACTAATGGGCTAAAGCCGACATAAATAAAATATTATTACTAATCTAATATGCCCCAATTAAGGAGTAATGAGCCAATATTAGGGCTTAACACTACGCCACTTAAACATGTTGCAACACACCCAACCACCTGCAGGCTAGGCACGTTGCAGTCCCATGACTCAGTTCTCTGATCTCTAAATTGAATACAAAGGGTTTCTCAACAATGTTAGGAGCATGCAAAATACATGCATAATACAAGATCCATGGCACAACATAAAATATATAAACATTGTTCCATGCACAACAAATAACCAACAGAAAGGCACATTAGAATACATATCTCAAAGATAATTAAATACACAGTGGAATACATTAAACAAAAAACACAGAGAGAACTTATGTTTTCAAGTAAATTTTCACCAACTAGCTACAGACCAAGGACATTCCTCCCAACCATAGACGTTGTTGTTCATTTACTCTCAACAAAAGGTCACCCCCAAGCCAGGGCTATGAATCCACAAGGATGGGTCCTAGGCCAAGTATAAATACACAATAGTTGGCTCAGTAGCTCTTAGGTATCCCAACCTCACAATAATCCTAATTTCCATCTCTCTTTCCCCCTCAGCCTGCACAACCCTAAGAAATGAACACCTTTCTCTGCCACGCAGTCCCTGAGGTTGTTCCCTTTCTCTCCAGGGCTCCAATGCTACTAGTCAGGAAATATCCCTACTGGAAATTCCAAGGACTCTTAGATGTGGACAGTTCCATCCAAACTACCATCAAGTTCATGCACATAGGCATCCATTCCCTCCTGGAATGATCAGTAAATCATTACATCCATTCAATGATGGCTCTCCTCTTCCTGTCAATTGTTTCCATGCTCATCCCAAGAGCACACGAACTAGCAGTAGTAAGTGAAGAGGAAGAAGAATGAGTGAACCATTGAGAAGAGGACAAACCAAGGGAAGAACGACCCCAAAACATCCCCCAAGGGATTTTTAAATAATTACATGAAGACAAGAGCCACATGGCCTCCCTCCCAAGAAGCTCATGTAACCCCCTCTTCTCCATAAAATCAATTATGGGTAAATAAAATAACAATAACAAGACTTAGCCCCTCAAGCCCCCTCTCTCATGGAATCATAGCCCCCTATCTCTTTTTTTCTTGTCGGTATTGTAGCCAACGGTGTATTTTATTAATGTATAGGAAGTGTTACATTTCCTAGGCACTCTGTCCCCTTTTCAACTTTACCACCTCACCAACCTAAGTCATATTTACACAATGCATTATAGTTTATAAGGGTTAGAACCAGGATGTTACATCCCCCTCCCCTTATTTTGGCACTGTCCTCAGTGCAAAACACCATTCCAATGTTATTAACATTACAATTCTAGGCCCTCTGGCCTTAATTCACACAGGCAATCCAGCCCAATCTTATATACATAAGCACTCTGGCCTAAAAAATGTATGCATAGGCATTCTGAATCAAAACATGTATGATGATATTCATAATTTATATTTCTGGCAGAAGTTCCAACCAACAATCTCTCCTTCCCTCTCAACCCTGCACAACCCAAAGAAATGAACCCCTTTCTCTGCCATGTAGTCCCTCAGGTGATCCATCTTTCCTGACCAAGGTTCTCTTGCACAAGACGTTTTCTAGGGACAAAGGGTTGTCATGTCACAACAATAGCCTTTTCCATGCTTTCCATCTTGCATATCCAACATCTCATCTGTATTAAACACATATAGTCATCATGAGATATCATTATAACCATTTCAAACATAAATGTCAAATCTATTTTATACAAGAAAATAAAATTTTCCAAGCATGATCTTTCTGCTCATAGTGGTTGTCTTTGCAGTTGTAGATATAAGTATTCCTTATGGACCTACATCCCTGCCATATCCAAGACCATTCTACCTGCAATTTCTTCAATTTACATTCAACCAAAACAATTCGTTAGTAATTATCAAATCATAATTCCCAAAATTGTTTTATATAGGAAAAATAAAACTTCTAGACATGAGATTCTTCTCATAACAATTTGACTCTTACATCAATAGGCATTGGTCTTCTTTATGGGCTTACAACACTGCCATATCCCAGACCCCTTTCCTCCTACAATTTCAACATTCCTCAACAAAACAAATTGTCAATATCTCATGTACAAGATATATATTTTCATGGCAATGATTCAAAACAAAATCACAAAGTGCTCTCATAATTGTTTATAACTATAATTCAATTACTTCTATTAATCCAACTATCAATTGGAATGAACTCATCATTACATACAAATGTATTATCAGTCACACAGACTTTTCATAATGCAATAGTTAATAATATAACAATCAATGTGCCAATACCCATGGTCACATGTACACAATGCATCCATGCATTAACTACATAATACCACATAACTATGTCATGTATTCCACCATGATGAGTTGGAAGGTCTGGCCAACGATTCAACACATCATCAGCACACTTCCCACTACTTTCCTAACTATTTGGTTACCTTACTTTTCCACCCAAACACAACACCAAGAATATAATCCTTAAGTGCTCTTCAGTGTTGGCAATGAGGTTGCAATCCAAACATCAGATATGCAGTAGATACCATCGAGCACTCACATAGCGCTATATCCCTTCCATATCCAACCATATTATGGTCCCACACATGACTAGCTCTATGGATATTCATTGTTATATGAGTATGTCTCCTGAATTAACCTGGTTATGATCCCATAACCAATCATAACATAATATGCATATGAAATTTTATCTAAGTGCATTATAGCATCAACAACACTTACACACTCTGGACCTTCAGCTATTACATACCAATTTAAATAATAAAAATGAACTGAGGGAATCCTTACCTTGATCCCCTTAAACATGTATGCATCAACAAAAACTAAATGCATACCCGCCTGGTTGTTACCAACCTACTTGTTGTTGTCTGACCAACTGATGTTTGTAGAAGCTCACATACTTCCCCCTTCATCATTTTGATCACCATTACTGCCATCCTCATGGGTCTTCACCTCGATGGAAATTATAAGCAACAACAACATCCACATATTTAACCCTGCTGTATCATTTTTCCTGAATACATAATCCATCCTTAGTCATACTCAAACATTATTTCATAATAGCAAACTATTCTAAGTTCAGCAGCATTTTATATGCATATTCAAGCATGTACATATCTAGAATTACACATCTATATGCACCAAGCATTTACTGTTAGCATGCCTACTAATGCATATGCAATTTAACTTCATTGTATGCTTCATGCACTCTAGTGCATTTCTGTTTCAATTCACTTATTTATTTATTTATTTTTGTTGTAGTTGGTTGTCCTTGAATCACTTTAGATCCTTAATGCCTTGCGTGCTCCCATTCTTCTCATCTACACTATGGTTCCCTGGGTCTGAACACTTTTCCAACCACGTTCCACCTGGCCATTCTTTCCCACTTAGTACCATTCCCCAATGGAAATCCATTTTCATTCAATGCCACTTTTGAAGTGAGAGAGCATTCCAATTCCTCTACATTGGCATATTGCTTCCACTGTGAACTCTGATTTAAGATTTTATACAGTAGATAAGTCATATCTACCAAATCCTTCCCTGTAACTCATATGATTGACACATAGATATTATTCACACACCACCTCTTAAGCTCTTTGTTTCCTTCCACATCAAGCTTGAAACTGTCTACACATATCTACCTTCAAGGATATGGATCATTACTTTTCCTTTCTATGCCCATTAATGACATTATTCACCTACTATATTCATGTCCCATGTGAGGATTCTTTCTTTTGTAGTACCTCATCCAACTTTTGTAAGCAAAGTCATGCCTCCATGACCCTAAAATATGATCCTATTCTTGAATTCATCTGGTTATACCTCTAATCCTGATAAACCTGCAAGCAACCATCTTATTAGAGATATAGATATCATACAAAAATTGTCAATTAAATTTACAGGTACCTTTTCATTTAAGTGATAATATTATTCTTTAATTAATAAAATTTTTCCTTTTTATATGAATTAACTCTTTTTTAATCATGACTGTGTGTCGGTTCTTTTGTCTTCATGAGTTGATCATAGACATGGATCGACTCATTATATCGTACTCATGCTTCTGTTGTGTTATCAGTTCACAAACATATCATATTTTGACCCTTAATCAATTCCTTGTATTATTCTAGTGTTAATTCTCTGTCGAATTAAATATTTATGAGGTGCTTCCTTAAAACCATTTACATATGACCAGATGTGCAAAACCATGGGCTTGTTGATTTGATTGTTGCCTCTTATTTTCCCTTTGTTTCTTAATGTAGACCCCCTTATCCCAAGGCTGCGCGACCTCCCGGTCAAGGGTCTTCAATCCCGAGCTGAATTGGGTCTCTAAAACTTTGATGGTTTCATTATGTATCTAAACACAATCCCTTCCAGGTTTATGGTGTAGGTCCAATGGCCCCTGTGACCTTCTCCTTTTTCCTTGCAAAAAATATCAGAGTTGGCGATAACTCCTTTTTCTCTTGGCCCCTCCTTAGATGCGACCTTAGGCAGTGACCTCACGCAGATGCACAATTGCGGCCATACTCAAAGGTGGTTTGGAACCAAACTAATTTTTGGCCTACAATTTACCTTGAGCCACCACGTGTCCTTTTTCCAAAACCGTGGTCTTGATAGTGGCCCGCCCTTGACTTCGTTAAGCCCGAGCACCTCCCGTCCCTGCATTGCAAGGTGACCGTTGAACTCGCGATCTTGACGGTGCTTCTAAACGAATGACCGAGACATACCTCTTGGGAACCAACAATTCAGATTTACCTCTCCCAGATCGATGGTTATGGTTGTTTTGGAATTTTGGACTTCAAAATTCTCAAATCTCAAACTTTACTTCTCTCAAGGTACACGATATTTTTCCACACATCCTTTTGAATCAGTCGATGGGGAATTACTTTGGACGATCCAAAGATCAATGTTTACTTTGGGTCCTTACCCTGAATCCACAGCTTCACGCCACCTATTCTCCTGATCTCACACTTTAGGTCTACTTCAGATGATCCAACAGTTGACGTTTACTTCGGGTCCTTACCCGGAATCCACATCTTCAAGCCACTTGTTCTCCTGATCTAACAGTTCAGGTCTACTTCGTATGATCTGAAATTCGACGTTTACTTCGGGTCTCTGGCTCTCCGAGCTTCGGGAGTTTCAACTCTCAACTGAAAACTCTCAGAGTAATTTCTCTGGAGTCCACAATCCGTCACCACGTAGAGGAATATTGTAAGTGGACACATGGTCCAATCAAACGGTTGACACGTGTCACGTCCTATCTGACATTTCAATCATCTGCATGCTCATAACTTACATGGAATGTGGCACACATGCCATGTGTCCACTTCATCCCCGGTGACGTCCGCAAGCCACGTCACTTCGGAAAATTCTGGAGTCCACATCACCTCCTAGTCACGTCATTGTGCTCCACCACTTCGAATTTTTGGGCTTCGGGACTTCAGCATTTTCCACACTAGCACACTTCCAATTCTCCCAAAATCTGATTTCATGAACCGACGAAACTGCCACCATGTGTCTCCCTTATCAGACGACCCATATTAAACCCAAAATTCTGGACTTCGGAAGTTACCGCTGCAAGCATCAACGACTGCAATTTCTTCGGGCCTTCGAACTTCGGAAAAATCAAACTTCAACCTTTTTTTGAAATGTTTTTATTCGAAGCTCGTGATCTACTGACGCGTGTTTCCCACAGATTGACGACTACGATTTCTTCGGGTCTTCGTATTTCGGAGAACTCAAGTCTCAACCTTTGCTTTTCCCTGAAGTGCATGGATTTCTACTGCATGTCCTCCTAGATTGGATGCCTGTAATTCACTTTGGATCTCCAGGGTCCAGAAATCTTAATTCTCAACTTCTCCTTGCACACCTTTTCCTAGAGTGCTTTCACCTGGAGCACACGATCGCTTGATGCGTGTCCTCCTATAGATCGACATTTCCTGACCACTTCTACTCTTCAGAGGTTCGTCGCTCGAGTACTAACATGTCACGACACTGCATTCCTTTTAATTTGTGGGGGCATGCATCGACAGTTTGAAGTAACCCGCTTTTTGCCCCACAATTCTCTTGATGCTAACAAATAACCCCTTGGTGAAACCGTAGTTTGGATTGCAGGACTGCCTTGGGAAATTATCTCCTGTGTAATTTGGTTCCCCACAATGCCTCCTATCTGTTGATTTATCTCTCCCATGGGATCTGACGGCTGTGACCTTAAACCTTCCTTCCTTTACATCAGATGACCCATGTTCACCTATCTTCTGATCCAACAATCTCAGATCTCTCCTGATCCTATAGTGGCGATCACTCCTGAATTCGAAGTGGGACGATCATAATCCTTCGAACCACTTACAACTGGTCTCTGGCGATATAACTCCTACATATATTCTACAACACCATTCCTCTTGATATTTTGAACTTCATGGTCACAATTTCATCTCAACCATGAGACTCTGACCAATAGACCCGACCCATATTGGCCCAGTGTTTCAACCAGAATATTTGATACCAATCTGTAACATACCCGACCACCCATAGGTCAAGCTACGCCACTTAAACAGGTTGCAACACACTCAAACACTCGTAGGCTAGGAACGTTCCAGTCCGAAGACTCAGTTCTCTGATCTCTAATTCGAAGACAAAGGGTTTCTCAACAATGTTAGGATCATGCACACCACATGCATAAGGCAAGATCCATGCCACAACATAAAACATATAAACATTGTGCCATGAACAACAAATAACCAACAGACAAAAACATTAGAATACATATCTCAGAGATAATTAAATATAGAGTGGAATACATTAAACAAAAAACACAGAGAGAACTTATCTTTGCAAGTAAACGTTCACCAACTGGCTACATATGAAGGACGTTCCTCCCAACCATAGATGTTGCTATTCATTTACTCTCAACATCAGATCACCCCCGAGCCAGGGCTATGAATCCACATGGATGGGTCCTAGGCCAAGTATAAATACACAGTAGTTGGCTCAGTAGCTCTCAGGTTTCCCAACCTCACAAAAATCCTAATTTCCATCTCTCTTTCCCCCTCAACCTACACAACCCCAAGAAATGAACACCTTTCTGTTCCATGCAGTCCCTGAGGAATCATGAAGATGTTCCATTTCTCTCCAGGGCTCCAATGCTATTGTTCAGGAAATATCCCTACTGGAAATTCCAAGGACTCTTAGTTGTGGACAATTCCATTCGAACTTCCATCAAGTTCATGCACATAGGAATCCATTCCCTCCTGGAATGATTAATAAATCATTACAACCATTCAACGATGTATATCCTCTTCCTTCCATTTGTTTCCATGCTCAACCCAAGAGCACACGAACTATCAGTAGTGAGTGAAGAGGAAGAAGAACGAGTGAACCAATGAGAAGAGGACAAACCAAGGGAAGAACGACCCCAAATAAACCCCCAAGGGATGTTTAAATAATTACATGAAGACGAGAGCCAAATGGCCTCCTTCCCAAGAAGCTCATGTAACCCCCTCTTCTTTAAAATCAATTATGGGTAAATAAAATAATAATAACAGGACTTAGCCCCTCAAGCCCCCTCTCTCGTGGAATCATATCCTCCTATCTTTTTTTTCCTTGTCGATATTGTAGCCAACAGTGTATTTTATTAATGTATAGGAAGTGTTACATTTCCTAGGCACTCTGGCCCCTTTTCAACTTTACCGGCTCACCAACCTAAGTCGTATTTACATAATACATTATAGTTTATAAGGGTTAGAACCGAGATGTTACAATTGCACAGGAAATTGATCAATATCATCAAGAGATCGAGAATATCCATGGGAATCTCACACCTACCACTCCACCAGAGTTAAGGGAGCAAAGGAAGTAAGAGGCAATAGAGCAGCTACAGGAGATAGAGCGACAGGTCAGCGCAACAACTGACTTGTTCAACAAAGCAACACAGCTCTGGACAAAACTGGAAGATGATCAAAAAGTTGAGTGGTAGGACAAGGAAGAAGAAAGGATAAGCGAAGCTATCCAAGACCTCAATCAGAGGCATAAGACAATGTCCATCACGGAACACATCAAAGGGGTGTAGGATATGAAAAAACTACAGGAAAAACTCGCCACTTCGCAGATGCATAAAACCAAGTGCCAGGCTCAAATGGAACTGCTCCAGGAGTGAGTGGAAGAAGTCATTGCATAGGAAGAGGAAGCCAAGACATATATGGCACAGACCCAGGAAGAGTGTGTAGGTTTGATCAGTGACGAGATTACAGTATAGGCAATAGACACACTCAAGGAGAAGACCGCATAGGTTCAAACACAAGTAGCAGAGCTAAAGGAGATGTTCCAGGTGATCACCAGGGAGATCGATGAAGCTCACAAAGTTTAGGTGGATTGGAATGAGCCACATGCCAGTGTTGGGGGCCTATTGGATTTAGGCCAAAGTGGAAAGAAAGTTTATTTTGGGAAAGAAGGCACACATGAGGAAAGCAATAGCTGGAAGGAAGAGTAGCACGCGCATGCATGGAAGACCTAATGATGTTAGGGTTAGGGTTTTTGCAACACATTGTAATGGACGGCGAGCCAAAAACATATAAATATAGATACATAGGTCTCATAGAAGAAGTGGATGAGATGTAATATTTTTCTATACGCCCTAATTTTGTAAGCTGTTGAGCTAGAGAGGAATAATGAGGGTAGATCTTGAGTGTTATATCGCAGGCTGAGGATCTTGGTGCGATCTAGTCTGCCTCATAATAGATCTCGACCCGAGTGGGGAGAGTTGTAAAGAAAGTGATGTTGTAGTTTTGGAACGACTATAATAAAATAACTAAGAGCTAGATATTTGTGGACGTAGCCCAGGGGGGCAGAACCATGGTAAAACATGTGTTATGTTATTGAATGCATGTGTTTCTTTACTGTCTTCAATAGTTATTGCTTTACTAAACAAATGAGTTGATTATATTGCATGCATGATCGTGAATGACAGTTTATTGCATTAATAAGTTAAGTAGGACCCTCAGCGCACATTTCCCAAATCCCCACTCAATCCTAGGCTGCAAACACATGAGTATTGCAGCCACCCATTAAGACTATCTCGGGTGAGACTGCGCAGTGCACCTCGTGCACTGCGTTTCCTTCTGGCTTACCAGGAGGGCTGATAGTTTTAGAGGCTTTGTTGTAACCCCAAACAAACATGAACCATGGGTCACTCAAGATAAAGATATAAACTCAGATAAGAAGACTAAACAACAAAGACAAAGGAAAATCATCATAATGGATGATAATTACACATGAAATGGCTCGAACAATGATAATGGATTCCAAAATTGACAGATATTTTTTGGACACATGCAGTGCATACAAAAGTTCACATTCAAAATAGAATAATGCTCAGAAACAAGAATGACAAAATTCCCTACGAGCTATGGAAAGTGTTATCACTCTGTAAATTTTGTCCGGCTGATAGACAAACAACAAAGGTAACTGTTTCAACCAACTTTAGGTTGGATTCTAACCCTTCCAACTAGATAGGGCTCTCTCAAATGTGTAAATATTGAAAATACTCAAAACGATTTGGAAATAGACACACATAGGTCAGCTTTTGCAATAGGGAAAGTTTTTTAAAGGAGTTGTAGGACCAACAAGAGAATAAGGCCACTGGGAAATGGGGTCAATTCCTGAAAAGGCATGAAGGTTTATAAGCTGTGTATTCCAGAGGGAACATATGAAACATAGGTATGATGCTCAACCAAATAAGTAATATGAGATGGTAGAGGAAAATAAATAAAAGGCTACTATCAGTAAGAGTCGTCCAATTGGGGGTGAATCTCTTGGTATAGCATCAAAAGAAGAAACATAAAGGCCAGCTACTGAACACAGGGAACCACTCAAGGGTGAATTCTGAACCAGAAACCAATAAACACATGACAAGTATAATCAATATGAGAAAGAGTACCAACAAGGTGAGTTATTTCTTTTGACTAAAGATTATCGCTAGCAGAAAAACACATTCATGAACATGAAATACAAGAAAACATATTGAACATCAACACCGTGATGGATCTTTACTATCTAAGAAAACCTTCTCTACTTATATTAAAATCCACAAGAAATTACAAAGTTTTCCTGCTATAAGGGCAGGCCCTTCTCCGTCCAGTCTAACCATTCATTTATCTTTTTAATAGTATATATATATAAATTACATATGAAATACAAAATGGATCATCTCCTCCAAAATTCCAAAATAAGATATTGGTCACAAAGGGAGTAATGTACCCAAACCGAACTCCTACTTTCTAGGGAACGTTATAAACATGAAACCAATTTTTTTTAGAACTTTACCCTGAATGCCACTTTTCTGCATCATCACAAGATTCCTTGAAATATACTTAATTTATCTTGCAATTTATTTCAGGTTTTCAATCTCTTCCTTTAAGGTGTCCAGCCAACTAGGTTGATTTTCTTCAGTACCTTGGACCGTTGCAGCTTTAGTCTTCTTCTTCCATCACTTGTTTCTTTTACTCTTGGTAGCTTGAATGTAGTATCCATCTACATATCCATTAATGATAAAATACTTCATAATATGATTCAATCTGATTTCTTCACCTGATCTTGGTTCATCTACAGATTTTGTGTGAAATTTTGTTGCCAGTATTTGCATAGCATGCCTTTATTTCTTCTTAATTGATAGTTTTGTCATACTATTCAAATTTCCTAGTTTGTTGAAGGCCACTGGATCTTTCTTCTCCATTTCCTTTGGTTTTCCCAGAAATAGGAGCCTATTTCTCTCAACTGTACAAGAATTGGATGAATAATTCAATTTGTGGTTATCTCGCTCCGAAATAAAACGTAAATTACCTAAAATAGAGTAATTTCACCCGTGTTTTGAATAACAGCCGCCATTGAGTGATAATCATGGGATATTCACGAAAGTCCTTATAGGGGTAACGACTTATCACGTTCGATCATCGATTTCCAATGATGAGTCTTTAAATCAGTTATTTGGCGACGATTACTTGGCATCGTACGGACGAATGGTGCCCAAACAAGTGTCTCAAGATGATTTTACTGGTTGTCAATTTTCCTTTCCACATGTGACCCTTGGATTTAACACATTTAATGGCATTTGGCATTTTATTTTGGGGTGTGATTGAGTGGTTTCGAGTTCACCCACTTTTCCCCCCAAAATGCATCCGATGGCACCACATGATCTCGCGACGAAACCGTGGTATTCATATCATCCCTCTTTCAAAAAATTAACCTCTGCGTTAGTTATCGGCCCTATTTTCTCCTTGAACGTTGATCTGTGGCATCCATAATATGTGACCCATTGGGTCCCATCAACTTCACACTTCTGCTAGACTTAGCCTCGTCCACTAGATATGGCCCTGTCCTCCAGTTTATTGCACCTCTACACTGATTTAGCCTCTTGCTAAGTCCCAAAACTTGGATTCCATATAGAAATTGTTATAATGATAACATGGGCTCCAACTGGGTATGCTATCCTCCCTGCGAGGTAGCAAATAACAGTAGAGCCTATGCCTTATCCATTAGAGCTTCTCTCACAACAGGTGTGTGCTATACCTTAACCTGTCACCATTTTTTGTTGAAAACCAAATTCTGCACACCGCTCTCACTTGGAGGCCGAATGATGGATATACTGCTAACATATAATTGAACACTTTATTTGGAGACCTAAACTTGAAAATGCTTGATCCACAAGCTTATTCACACCTACCTACCCTAACTTCGGAAATGAACTACCAATCAAGTGAAATCAAATTGCCAATGCAGCCATGGAAACATTTTATCCACTGTTTTTTTACTTTTCACATGCTTTCTCCAAAGCCTATTTATTGATAATCCATTCGAGAAGTTATACATGAATTCAAATATCAGAAATTCAAAAATATTGGGACTGTTTACTGTTTCCAAAAAAACTACAAATGGATCCTCTAAAACATGCATAAAACAACAATCATGTTTCACTTTTTCCACTGCATTCTTGCTTTCAAGTGATTTAACCTGTTGAATTCCACCGAGAGGCTGAAAAATCTGTTGAGACTGTTGGAAATAACAATCTTCTAAATCAGAAAACAATAATGCCTAAAATGAAATCCCTGGTAGAAATCAATCCATATCTAACATTGGCATTGATTTTCCATCATCTTCATCTCTAATCTTACAACCCATCATAAGCTGTAAATTATGATTGTTAAAACTCTCTATATAACATGCCACAGGGTCATGAAACATATGAGAAAATATTTCTTTCCGATGAACCAAAATAGAAGGACAGGTCATCTTCACAAGTGTTGGTTTTATTAGCTCTTCTTCTTCACTCTTAGAACCATAATCTTCAAAGGAATCAAGTAAAATAACTGCTTCTTTATGATCTTTTTGCATTTCTGATTGAATCATGACATAAACTATTTTATTGCCTCCCTGAAACTCTATGTTATTTGTTTGTTCATTTATCAAAGTTTCCATAGATGGGGTCTCAGAGCCTTCGTACACGTCCAAGTCACTTAGAATTTGAACAACTACATCATTCGCAGGGGGAGAAAGACAACTTTGAAACACTTTGTTTTGCTGGAAATCTAGTTCATCCATTTCAGAAGAAGGCAAATGACTTTGAACAACAACGCTTTTACCAGATTTCTCTATTTTCTTGTGATTGGATCTTAACAATTCAAAGGAAGAGAAACACAATGCAAGACATCTTTCATTTGTAGGTCTATTTCTTTCTTCATATTCAACATCATGCCTGAAGGGTTTCTGATCTAAAACATTATTAACATTTTGCTTGAGCAATTTGAAAGAAACAAAACATAATGGAAAGATTCTTACACCTGATTCAAAAATTTCTTCATTTTATTCATTTCTATCATATGCACATTTTTCAATTTCTTTGGATTGTTGAACCCACTCATTTTCAAATTCATTTTTGACCAATGGCTACAATTTTGAACTGACAAGACCTTCTATATAACAGGTAAGAGAGTCATCAAACACATGGGAATATTGTTGCAATTTCTTCTCAATTTGTTCCAGTGAATCAGTGTGATTTCGCATCAACACACAGTCCTTTGCTTCAATGATGATCTTAGCATTTTCTTTCAACAATTTAAATGAAGAAAATCATAAAGGTAAATAATTTCCTGCAACTGTTTCAGTGCTTTCTTCTTTGTAACTGTGATATGTAGGATTATTTCTCTCATTACACTAATGAAAAGGAACATTTTATGATAGAGAACATGTTGTTAGTTGTTCTAGGAAGTCAACATATAATCATAGCCGCATTCAACATATACAGTTAAATCAACAATGTATGCAATTCCATCTAACAAGAAAAAGCTTGGGACATCAACTTGTTCCTCAACAAGATGATTTTCAAACTCATCTTTTTGACTGTCTACAAATGAATATATGAAATAATCATCTCCATGCTTATCATGGGGTGGATCAGAAGCTACATAATTGCCCTCTCTTTCCATAAGTTGAATATAATCCTTTGCAAAATCATTTTCATTTAAAACTTCAAGAGGACCTATGATATTATCAATTTTATGCTCAAGATTCCAATCAACTGTTTTTTGTTCATATTCACTTTCATGTCCTGGAGCATCCAACCCCTCATTTCGAATATGTATACATGCTTGGAAATTGTGTTGAATCTCCTGAGCATCATTAAATATTTGTTGTAAGGTATTAGGTCTTCTTTCCATTAGGAGGAAAGACAAATCTGGGTGAAGAGTAGTGGCATACTGGAGCATGGAAACAAATTCAATGCGTTGAATTTCTTTAGGAAAATCGTAATAAATACTGGAAAAACTTTTACTGAATGTAGAAATAGTTTCAATTTTGCCTTTTCAAGGCATAGAATTCCATAAGTTATCAATCCAAATATTTCTTCTTACCCCAAAACTTCGAAAAAAACTCTTCAATTATTCCCATGAGCTAATTGTCTATGGATGAAAATGTTTAAACCATTCTTTGGTATCTACTTTCAAGGATTGAG
>JZKD02S0064304.1:150624-177266 GCA_000966675.3 Picea glauca
CATCTTGGACAAATGCTTTCCTGTTTGGAAAGTGGATTGAGACTTCTGACGGACAGTCACTTTCCATTGTGGTTAACATGGGAAGTAGTCTGATTGTTGATGTATCATAGATAACGACTTCCCATTGTGGTTAACATGGGGAGTGGTCTAGGGTAGTCTCTCTTCTTGAGGGTTACTCAAGAAGACTGGCTCGCCTCGCCAGACAAGGATTTCTCATTGTGGTTAACATGAGGAATGGTCCATTTTGGAGGTTGATGTAGGACAGTATTTTCCTCTCGTGTTTAACAGAGGAAATGGTCCGAACAATCATTCCTTAGGGTTTATACATTATCTCCAGGGCACACTTTGATTAGTGTAGGAGGAATGGCCCAGGGTGGGGAATGGTCCAGGCTCAGCAATCAAGGACATACATTCCTTAGGGTTTATACATTCTCTCTAGGGTGCACTTTGATTAGTGTAGGAGGAATGGCCCAGGGTGGGGAATGGTCCAGACTTAGCATTCCTTAGGGTTATACATTCTCTCCAAGGTTCACTTTGATTAGTGAAGGAAGAATGGCCCAGGGTGGGGAATGGTCCATGTTCAGAAGATAGGACAATTATTCTTCCTTTCTTGAGAAGAATAGTCCAGATATATCATTATTATACTTTGAGGCAGATATTCTTTCAGAGCTCACAGATGTGAGTGAAAGATTGGCCTAGATAATACAATTTATATCATAACATTGTTTCTGTGCAGGTTGCTATCAGATGTTTATTATGAAGACTATATGACAATAGATGTAGAATATTGTTGTGGATATGTTCCATTGTTCCTGAGGCATATATTCTTTCAGAGCTCATATATGTGAGTGAAAGATTGGCCCATATGATTCAATTTATATCATAACATTGTTTCTATGCAGGTTGCTATCAGATGTTTGTTATGAAGACTATATGACAGTATATGAAGACTACTGTGGTGGATATGTTCCACTGTTCGTGGCTATACGTTGCTGATCAAGTACTTGTGTGTTACTTGTTGTGGTAGTGTACCAATGGATTGTAGTTATGTACTACTATGGATAGACACAGTTGTGTTCTAATTTTTGTTCTAATTGCCTTGAAGACTATCAACAGTTTATTGGAGATAATCATCATCCAAACGAATAATGAACAGAAATTTTCCAAATGGAAAATGGTTCAGAGCATTTACTCTTCTAGATTATAAGAATGGCTCTTGTATCACTCTATGGTGTGAGTGACTTATCCAACATCATGTCTGATTACTCAGATGAATTATGGTTTCATGATGCAACTGATGGTGATGGTGATGATCATGATCTAGTCATGAGATAGTCTAAATGACTATGTTGATGCTACCGGGTAAATGGTATGTTTTTGTGCTCAAGACCATTACCTGTAATACCTCCCTAGCTAGGAGGGAGTGTTAATATTATGGTAGCTACGGGAGGTATTTAACTCCACGTGTAAACCTGACGAGAATAGAAGACTCTGGAAAGTAAGAGAAAACCCTAATGAGTTGGCTAATAATCCTGGAAGTCTTGTTGGGTCAAGAAGATAATTTTTATTAGGTTATTAGCCTCCAAGAGAAGAAGTCGGCCAAAAATAATAATAATATACTGAACAGACATGTACCTAGAAGTAGAAGTCAGCCCCAACAAATCTGGAAAAACCACTATAAATACAGGGTTCCAGTTCTCATTTGAGACAATCTCAGAATTGCAGAGAAACAACTGGTGCGCATTGCAGTTCCTAGTTTGGTGCACATGTGTGGAGGAGAGCTGTAGGTGCAGCTGCTACAACAACTAGTTTTCAGTGTTGTCTTGAACTATCTCTTGGCTAGGGTTTGGACTATCTGATAAGCTATTGTTGGTGCGCTATCCTTGGAGGAATATGTGCTACACCTTGTTTGGCTATCTATCCTAGGGTTTGCTTTCGGAGTAATTCTCAGTCAAGGTTAAGGTGCTCGGAGGGTGGCTTTAGCCTATGGTTGGGTGACGAGGGTATCGTCAATGGTAAAACGAGCACAATCTTCTATAGTCTAACAGTTCCATCAGTCTACTTCTATGTCAGGGAGTTTGGACAGGGAAAGGACAGGTGGATGTAGCCACCTTCTAGTTGTAGTCGAAGAATATAAGGGGTTGTATCCTCCTTTTGGTTGTATCCAGAGAATTGGGGAGTTGGATATTCCTATAGGTTGTAGCCTGAGAAACTAGGGGGTTGGAGCCTCCTTCTAGTTGTAGCTGGAAAACAAAGGAAGTTGGTGCTTCTAATGAATGTAATTCTTAAAGACATATAAGAAAAAGAATTCATTGGTTTTCTCCCGCTTTGGGTTTCCATGTAAAAACACTGGTGTACTGTGTATGTGTATGATTGCTCATTTGTTCATTGTTTATTTACTCTGCAACTATTGGATGATAATGCTACATTGATATAACACTTTCCTTTTATGCTTAAAAAGGATTAAATTTCTCTATTATTGATCACCCCCACTCTTAGTAATCCAACAGGAACATGCATAGAGGTCAATTTCATTGAAAAAATATAGTTCTTATGTATGAATTAACTTTCAAGTGGAGGAGAACGAGCACTATCACTTTCTCATAGTTTTGTAATTAGACGGGTGAGGAGAAGGAATACTATCCCTTTCTCACACTTTTGTCATTTGAATGAGGAAAATATGGAGCATAGGTCCTTTCCCACATTTTTGTAACTTGAGTTAGGAGGAAAAGGAGAATTGGTCCCTTCTCACACTTTATTAATATTTTGGAGGAATATAAGGAGCACAATCCCTTTCTCATACTTTCTCATACATGTTACCTTTTCCATGTTAGGGGTGAGGAACTTGTTACAAAATATGATTTAATGTTACCAAAAAAATATGTTATAAATAGATATATAATTTATCGGAAATAGACATCTTAGGTATTATAAATTAGCATATCAACTATTGGAAACTAATATATTTAGTATTGGAAACCAATGTTCATAATAAATTTATGATGGCTTGGATTGAAATTATTCTAAGTTTAATGAAATGGGGTTTGTAATTAAATTCTATTTATAATGAATAAATACATATGTTTCATAGATTGAATGGAATACACGATCCTTCTCATAAAATATTTGAAGAACGAGCCATACTTACATATAAAGTCTAACACACATTGATTTATTTCCTTAAGCTCAACAATTGAGGAGAAATTGCACATAAATAAATATAAAATGAGGAGAGGTCTAATATTTGGGGGAGTATAGGTAAGATAAAATAAAGAAGAAAGTGAAGCAAGCTCAAACACTATGGATAAAATTTCTAGAAGAAGATTTGATGCTAATAGTGGAAGAGGGTCAGTAAGAGACAAAAGTCATGGAGGAAGATTTGTAGGCATTTTCTTTAGATGTGGAGTGAAATTTCATATGGAAATTGAATGCCCAAAATTTTTGAGAGAAGAAAGAATACAAGAGGGAAAAACTCATAATGCTAAAGAAAAACTAGCAGTAACAACAAGTGAAATGATTGATGTGGGGTCAGAACAAGGGGAAAATTTGATGATGATAAAAATATTGTTGCAACCTAAGAAAGAGGTTGATAAAGAACCAAAATAGAGGAAGACAATATTTATAACTAAATGAAAGATATGATATAAGTTTTTTTATTTTTTTATTGATGGTGCTAGTTCAAAAAATCCAATATCTACTAAAGTTGTTCATAAACTGAATTTGAAGAGTACAACTCATCTAGAAGCATATAGAGTGTGAATGGGTACAAAATGGGTGCTATAGGGTCAGTGTGACAAAGAAATGCTTGATTATTTTTAATATTGGGGTTTATAGTGATATAATTGTATATAATGTTTTCCCATGGATATTTGTCAGATCTTATTAGGTATAGCATGACAATTTGCGTTAGAATGAAGATGAATATAGATAATCAAGGAATACATTTTATTAATATGATACATGTATAAATACATGATCTCAACCTTTGGATTCATCTTCCAAGAGGTCTCTTAGAATCCCGATGAAAATTCCTATTCACTTGAATTTTCACATTCTTTCTCAAGTGAATCATACCATAACCCGAACAATTTAGGTTTCCAACATTCCCTCCCCCCTCCCCCACCTTAATCTAAAGGTGTGTATGTGATTCCAAGTAGAGAGATGAAATTTAGAAGTAGACAACTACCATTGGTTGAAGGTGCTCTTTGAATATGGTGGTTTTGGGATTACCACAAACCAAATGGTGAGTAGAATATGATGTCTTCTACTAAATGGTGGCGGTGGTTTAAGAAAAACCAAAACTTTTTGTCTAGCAGAAGTTGTAAGTATTCTAAAAAATGGTGGTTGAAGGAATACCACAAAATATGGAACTTGGCTCTAAGGCTCAATGGTTCCAGACAAATTTCCTAATTTAGTTAGAAGTTAATGTCTTCTGCTAATTGGAAGTTCTCTCAAATTGTTGGTTTAAGGATGACCGCAGACAGTTGTCTAGAAAAATCTACAAATGTTCTATTAAATGGTGGTTTAAGGAATACCACAATCCAAATTTCCGACTCTGGCTTTCTTGTTCTTGCTCGATTGATAGGAATTCGAAACCTGAATCTAACTATCAATCACTAATATTATCCCCACCTGTCAGGTACAAGGTGAGAATATGAAAATATCTCCACTGAAATATGTGTCAATACTAAAATATAAAATGAATTCTTTAGTATAATAGATCTATATATTCTTATCCATTGATGACCATTGCGAAGAATTAATCTACTGATAGTGATTATTTTCTCTTGTAGGTTTATTTTGTTTGGAACATCTATCAGAAGGATTATCATTATTTCCATAATGCTCACAAGGATGAAGATCAAAACATTGATCTTCCATGTTTCCAACTCGATCACAAACAACTTTATCTTCATCTGCACTTGTATATGAAGTTGGCTCACTGAGTTTCTCCTACATTAGTTGTTGATTTGAATCATCATCATAATCATCAAAAAGAGGGTTTCTCTTAACAAGGACTAGTTTAGAATGTTGATTATTTCATTGAAGTTCATCATGAAAAAGTTGAGTTTGAATTTGAATCAATTCTACTTTGGCTTGTGAAGCTTGTAAACAAGTTAGAACATATTGAAAAGTTGCTTTGTCAGTTGTGATCTATTTTTTTACAATAGAGAATATTATAGTTTTCAATAACTCTAATAATTCATCAATTTGATCCATTTAAATAATGACTTATATCTCAAAGGGTTTCTTGCAACATTTTCCTTTAACATTCATGTTGGAATATACACTAATACTAAGAGGGGGGGTGAATCAATATTAGACATTTTTTAACCACTTTTTCTCTTTACCACTTTAACTATTCATTACATAATCAATCATAAGCAATGTACAATATTAACCATATCAACAAAGATCAACACAAAGGCATAATACACATATATTTAATGTGGAAACCCAAATGAGAGAAAACCACAAAAATTTCTTTATAAGATCTTGTAGGCACCAACCTAATATTACAATGCTTCCAGACACCAACCTACAGGAGACACCAATATCCTTGATTGAGCACCAAATCGACAATAATATTTACAAGAACCAACCTGCCAAGGACACCAATCCTTGAAACAAACACCAACTTGTAGAACTACATGCACCAACCTACACTGGAAGCACCCAATTTTTTATAAAGAAGGCACCAACCTTCAATGTAAGTACCAACTTACAATGAAGACTTCAATCCCATTCTGATCTCCACCCAACCACCCTTAGACATTTGAATCTTCCTTTCTTCCATTCTCTTTCTAGTCTCAAAGACTTTTCTCTTCGCACTTATGCTTCCACACACTTCTTGCTTCACTCTTCACACATCCATTGCACTTACTCCATTTGAACACAATCGTGTCATCATTATATATATGTTTGATCTCATAAACCATTCATTTGTTCTCAACCGAATCATATTTAACAAGTCGGCTCCAGGTCCATCAATTCTCCATTAAGTCAAGCTACAAAACCCTCCATGAAAATCGGTCTTCAACTTCCTTCCATCACACATCATTCTTCACATAGACCTTAATTCTCAAGAGTTGTTGGATCTGATACTTGAACACATTGTGACAATCGATTTGGTCTCTATTAAAAAATACACACTATACAACCTTGAAACACAACAACCGTCTGATCATTTCTTCATTTGATCACAATTGTCTGATATGGATCTCTAATCAATATCCTCCATTGATCTGTGATTTCTTTCATCGATACCATCAGGCCTATCAAACACTCGAGACCAAAATACTCAGCCACCATAGGATCTTTTATGAATTTGATCTAGTTCGTTGATTGTATCCTTGATATCGAGCTCATCAGGGTACACTCAACACAATATGTCCTTGTTTCTCAACAACCATTCGATCTTAGATCAATCACTGTTGTTGTATCTCGAAGTCCTATTCATTGGAACCCATATTCTTTAGAATATAACTATACTCTGACTAGAGCCTCTCTGATGACATGTACTCTGGTTGATCCAACAATCCTCACAGTCTGAAATTAATGGCTTCAATCATGTCGCTCCTTCAACATGTACGATGATTATCTCTCGTCTCTCTATCTTCTCATGAGAAGGTTAGGTGGGACCCACAATGATATATGTCTAATATTGCAGCTCTCCTACATGTTGACCCATGGTATATATTTCTCCTCTGAACTCCTTCATCGAAGTACCTCTGTTGTGAGTAAGATAGTCTAATCTGACCAGAGCCTCTCCGATGAATGGTGGAGTTATTCTCGATAACCACATAAATGACTTGGATTTGATACATTGTCATAATGGTCTCCACATCCAACTGGGGCCCATTTTCATTTTTCATAATGAAAATTTGGCACATGTCATCCTTTGGGATACTCTAGCTGCCACGCTAGCATTCTGGCATCACGTTGACTGTGAATCTGTCATAACATGTCATCACTTCCTCTATCCCTTCTTCTTATACTTTCTTGAATTAGAACTTGACACATGGCACTGTCCTTGCTACTTTCATGTTTCTAACATTACAAATAACGTGGCTCAACTGATCTGGCTCACTATCATTCTCGAAGTCCCTTGTTATCAAAGTACCTCTGTTCACAGCGATATACTAGCCATGCCAAATCAACGAATAAAATTTCCTTCAATATTATGATACTGATATGCTATGTGATGTGATGGGTGATGTGGCCTCTTCGAGGTTTCGACATGGTAGTTGAATTATCGTTGACATGGTAGTTGAACTCATGCTGATGTTATTACAACTTTTGGTCCTTTTCGAAACTTTGAGTTGGATATTTTATTGTATGTGTCCCAATCTACTTATGACATATGGTCCAGTCATTACGTTACACGTGGCTCCTTTCGTGTCTCAATCCATTAGAGGCCTATCAACCTCTTCCATATGACCTCGGGCTATGGCCAAGTGCTTAGGTCATTGGACTGTTTCTAGTCGGGGTGTCTCAAAATGGCCCAAGCTGAGCACTTTGAAAAATTGAACTCTGATGGAACCACACCACTCTAAACAATTCTATATCATCGATCTCTGGTTAATAATTGAATATTCACCATCTTTTTAGATAAGGGATTTCTCACTTGCATTCACACTTCATAAAATCACCTTTTCATTATAAACCCTTAGAAGTTGAATCTTCTTGTGTATGTTGGATAATTTGGAGATCATTGTTTACTTGATCTTGGTTGACTAAGAACTCTCTTTATAAGCTCATTTTTTCTCTTTCCTTCAATGCTTTCCTAACCTTCCTCTGCACCATCTAGATTTAGAAAAATGTAATTATTCTATCATAAGACTCTTTACTTCCTCGATTATGCACATGGGCATTATTTTCTTCCTTTATCCTTATGTTTCAATCTTTGGACTTGTCATCATAGTCTACCTTTGGCATCAATGACAACACCATTTTCAACAAACTTCGCCTTTTCATTGATGGCAACACAATATGGAACTAAACTTTTCTATTCTATGCAACCATAGATCTTATTATTTTTTTCTCATCTAAGTTGACTACTTCTTGAAAGTCTCCCTTTTCTACTAATCCCACCCTTTCTTTGTACACTCCCCATTTAACATCAATGGAAAGAGGATATTCTTCTATGTAGTAAGCAATCTCTTCTACTTCTCCTCCTAAGCATGTGCCCGTTTCTCTTTCTATAGCTCCTCCTAAGTTGATTCTCTTCCTATAGATATTTAGTGGTTGGAGGGCATAGTGACCACCCCCAATTTTTTTCTAAGATACTCAAATACTTCTCTAGGAAGAGGTTTTGTAAATATATCTGCAATTCGTTCTTTTGTGCCAATATAATTCATCTTGACATTTTTTATGTGATTCTCTCTCCGAGGAAGTGATACTTGATTAGAATATGTTTTGTTTTTGAATGCATGACAAGATTCCTAGATATGTTTATTGCACCGGTATTGTCACATAGAGTTGATATGGGATGATCATACTCGACCTAAATTTCTTTCAATGTTTGTTTCATCCAGAGGACTCGTGTACAACATGCTTCTACTGCAATGTATTATGCTTCTATTGTGGATAGAGAAATTGCTGATTTCTTCTTGTTGAACCAAGACACCAAGCTATTTCCCAGAAATAATGTTGCACCACTAGTGCTTTTTCTGTCATCCACACTACCTGCCCAATCTACATCCATGTAAGTTTTTTGAGTGAAGTATTTGCTTGTGGTATACCACAAACCAAAGTCCAACATTCCTTTCAAACATATGGATATTCTTTTGACTGCATGTACATGTGTTTCCTTAGGTGCAACTTGAAATCTTCCAAATAACCCTACTGCCTTCATTATGTATGGCCTTGAATCCATCACATAAAGTAGGTTTCCTATCATTGATTTGTACAAGGTTTGATAAGTTTCCTTGGATTCATCTTCCTTTCTTAGCTTACAACTAGTAACCATGGGTGTGTGGATGGGTTTACAGTATTCCATTTCAAACTTCTTCAACATCTCTTTGACATATTCGGTCTAAGAAATGAATATGCCTTTTCTTGTTTGAGTAATCTGCAGTTCTAAAAATAAGGATAATTATCCAAGCATGGACATCTCAAATTCCTTTTTCATTTCTTCTACAAAATTTTGGCTGATTTCATCAATATTACTTCCAAAAATAATATCATCCACATAAACTACAATGATCAACATTTATGCATTATATATTTTGATGTAAAGATTTATATTTGTTGTTCCTCTTTTGAAACCTTGTTGTTGAAATTACTTGTCAAGTCTTGAATACCATGCTATGGGGGATTTATTTAATCCATAAAGTTCTTTCTTCAATCTGCAAACATATTCTTAAGCTTTTGACAATAGGAATATTTCATATTGTTCTCTGTACATTTGTTTCTATAAATATCCATTCATAAATGTTGACTTGACATCCATTTGATACAATTTAAAATTATTGAATCTTGCAAAGGCCAAAAACATTCTAATGGCCTCCAACCTTGCAATAGGTGCAAATGTTTCTTCAAATTCAATGCCTTCTACTTGAGAATATCCTTTACATACCAATCTTTCTTTGTTTATTACTACTTTTCCATATTCATTCAACTTATTCTTGAATATCCATTTTGTGTCAATCAGATTTTTATCTTTGGGTCTTGGAACAAGTTCCCATGTTTCATTTTTCTCAATATGATTTAACTCTTCTTCCATAACCTTCACCCAATGTGGATCATTATGGGCTTCTGCAAATAATTTAGTTTCTAGTTTGGATAGTAAAGAAAGATTCACCTGCTCAGAACTATTTTTGAGTTTTCTCTTAGTCCGAGTCTTAGCATTTTTAACACCAAGAATTAAATTTTCTGGATGATTTTTCTGTACGTATTTGGATGGAGTTCTTGTATCCTAGAATTTTGTTTCCTCTTCTTCTTTTGAATTTTTTGTCTCTTCTTCTTCATCACATGCATATTCTTCTTCTTCTTTGTTGTAATCCATTTCTTCTACATCCAGTTTATTCTTCAGTGGTAGTTCTTCATCTATTCTTACATTAACACTTTCAACACTTTTCTACACTTGTTTTTTGTAAGATCTATAGGCTTTTCTTCTTGAAGAATATCTAAGAAACATTCCTTCATTTTCTCTTGAGTCAAAATTTCCTATACCCTCATCATCGCGTTTAATGTAACACTTTCTTCTAAAGATTCTGAAGTGTTTGATAGATGTTTTTCGACCTTTCCATCATTCATAGGGGGTCTTGTCACAATTATCTCTAATTTTCCCTCTATTTAGAGTGTGGACAATAGTGTAAACACTTCTCTCCAAAATCTACCTGAGATTTTTTATTCATTTAACATTTTCCTGGTGATTTATTATACATGTATATTTTTCCTTTCAACTACTCCATTTTGTTGAGGGGTTCTTACAGCTGAATATTGTCTTTTTATTCCATGGATCTCACAAAATTATTCAAATTCATTGGATGTGAACTCACCTCCATTATTTTATCTTAAACATTTGATTTTCAGATCGGTCTCATTCTCAACTAAATCTTTGAATGATTTGAATTTTCCAAATGCCTCATATTTATTTTTGAGAAAGGTAACCCAAGTCATTCTTTTATAATCATCAATGAGCAATATAAAATAACTTTCTCCTTGTAGGAGTTTTGTTCTTGAAGGTCCACAGAGATATGTATGCACAAGTACCAATGGCTTCGATGTTGCATATTCCTTCGTCTTAAAGTTCACCCTTGACTGTTTTCCATGATGACATTGTTTGTAAATAGTACTTGTGGGGTTTTTTCTATTTGGCATATCTCTTACTACTTGTTTGGTACTTATTTTTACCAAGTTGTCAAATTTTATATGACCCATTCTTTTACGCCACAAACAAGTTTCATCTATCTTCCCCGTGAAGCATTTTTCTCCATTAATTTCATCTAGAATGTATACATTGTTTGGGGTCCTGATTTACTTTGCAACCAACTTTCCTAATTTACTCTTCTGATCTCACATTCTCGAGATTCAAAGGTAAGAGTATGTCCTTGGTCACACATCTGGCTTACATTAAGAAGATTATGTTTCAATTTTTCAACATATAGAAACTTTTCAACTTTAGCTCTTCCATTGTCAAGACTGAGAGTTCCTTTTCCAATTATTTTTTATCTACCATTGTCTCCAAAGGTAACATTGCCCTCATTTTCTTCAGGGTGATAAACTTTGTTCTATATCCTGTCATGTGACTAGAGCATCCACTATCAACAACCCACTTATATTTACTCTTTTGTGCATGAAGTGATTCTTGCATGAACATGGATTTATCTTTTCTTTGTTCATGATTTATTTTCAAGATTGTTTGGCCTTCCTTTCCTTGAATTTTGTTGAAGTTACTTATGAATAATTTTTCTATATGCCCAAAATTATTGCAGTGATGACATATGATGTTATAGTTCAACAAAGGGAAAAAAGAATTATAATTTCTTCTTGAGAATCCATGGGTGTCTCTCTTTTTGTTCCTTATACGGTCACTTATTACATTTGTTCTACAATATATTTCTTTATGGAAAAATCCATTACAACAATAACAATATCTAAAGAAAGAGTTTTGATACCTAGTTGTGTGATTCCATCTTGATGGGACAATCTTTCAGATTTTGTCCTTGTGAGGGGAATTTGTCTTCTATGGAACATAGAGTTCCTCCTTCCTATAGTCTTCAACTTTGATAAAGTTTCTGAGTGAATCAATGTACTTTTTGGTTCTTTCTTCATTTGATTTTTTTGAATAGGTTGAGGCTTTTTTATTGTTAGTTTCCTTTCCTTTATTGTATCGAAGATCAGTTTTGTCAAATTGTGATATTTGATGATTTATAAGTTTATTCAAGGTTTTGGAGCTCTTCTCATAATTTATGTTAGTATATGATATTTCCAAATCCATTCTCAGGCAGACCATTTTATATTCTATATTGATGCATATATTTTCTCTTTCTTTTAGTTGGGATTTTAGAGCTTCTTCAATTTTATTTCCCTCTTCTATTTGCACATTTAGGGTATTTATTGTCTTTTATATTTCATCAACATCATAATCCTTCTCTTTATATTTTTTCAGCTCCTTTTTCTGATTTCTATTCCTTTCTTTGATTCTGTCTATCTCTTCTAAGACACTATGGAATTCTGCTTCAAAGTCTACTTCAGGCTCCTTGTCGGGATTGTCTTCTTCTGTTGAAACAATGTTTTCATTTGCTTGTGTTTCTAGACCTATAAAGAGAATTTAATTTATTTCACTATCACTATCATTTGAAGAGATGTTTTATTCATTGGTATACACATTCATCTTTTGTTTGTAGAAATTTTTCTTCTTTTCAGTCTTCCCTTCATTGAACTTCTTGAACTAGAATCTTCTTTCACATTGCTATTTTAATTTTTTGCATAAGGGAATTTATGGGAAAAGTGTCCTACTTTTATACAACTAAAGAATTTGAAGGGAATATTACCTTTATTTATTATTTTGAGATTCCTGAGAATTTGGCTTCTTCCTCATCCAATTCGCTATCCAAGGAATCACTTGTCTTGCATTCTTATGTCTTTTTCTTATTTGAATCCTTAAAGGTTGCTTATATCCTTGATTCCCTTGTTGGATTATCTATTTCTATCCTCATTTCACATACAGTGAGGATTCCATGCAACTCATCCATTTTCATCTTCTCTAGGTCCTTCATTTCTTCTATAACATATATCTTGGGATTAAATCTCGAGGGAAGAGACCCGAGCACTTTTTTCACAATGATGGTTTCTCTTATCTCTTCTCCTAATCCTTTGATAGAGTTTACAACCTCATCCACACAAAGAAAATAGGTTGCACTACTCTCTTCTTAATTCATCCCAAGAGTCTCAAACTATTCTCTATTCAAATATGTAACTTTGCTCTCTTGACCTCGTCATCTCCTTCATAAATTTTCTGTAATTTATCCCACATATATTTTGTTGAGGCGCAATGCATGACTTTGGTATATAGTGCCATTGTTAAACCGCAAAGAATAACATTCTTGGCCTTGTAATTATTTTTATTGAGCCTCTTTCTAGTGGTATCAACTGGTGGAGTTTTTGGATTTGTGTAACCATTCTCTACTATGTTTGCATTCTTATCTTCTAGAAAAAATAATCTAATCCATCAAATCTTGGAGCTTGTTTTGTGGAAAAAACTTCTTATTCATACATTTGATATATAAGGATCCACCTTCCAATGGTTATATTGTTCCTGAAGGAACCTTGCTCTTATTCTAATTGTTGGAATATACACTAATACTAAGAGAGGGCAGGGGGGGGGGTGGTGAATCAATATTAGACATCTTCTTACCACTTTTTCTCATTACCAATTTAACTAGTCATTACATAATCAATCATAAGTAATTCATAGGATTAACCATATCAAAATATATCAACACAAAGGCATAGTACACAAATATTTAATGTGGAAAACCAAATGGCATAAAGCCACAAAACTTTCTTTGTAATATCTTGTAGTCACCAACCCATTGTTACAATGCTTGCAATCAATAACCTACACGAGACATCAATCTCTTTGACTGAGAACCAACTCAACAATAATGTTTTCAGGAACCAACCTATCAAGGACACCAATCCTTTATATAATCTCCAACTTGTGTAACTACAGGGACCAACCTGCACTGCAAGCACCCACTTGTTGATAAAGAAGGCACCAACCTTCAATGTAAGAACCAAATTACAATGATGACTTTAATCCCCTTATGAGTGCCACCCTACCACCCTTAGACATTCAAATATTCCTTTCTTCCATTCTCTATCAAGTCTCAGAGCCTCTGATCTTCACACTTCTACTTCCACACACTTGTTTCTTCACTCTTCACACATCCATCACATTTCCTCCCTTTCAACACAATTTTGGCATCATTATATATGTTTGATCTCATACACCATTCATTTTTTCTCAACCTAATCATATTCAACAAGTTGGCTCCAGGTCCATCGATTCTCCATTAAGTTGGGCTACAAAAATATCCATCAAAATCACTCTTCAACTTCCTTCCATCGCATGCAATTCTTCACATAGAACTTAATTCTCAGGAGCCATCTGATATGATCCTTGAAAAAATCGTGACCATTGATTTGTTCTCTATTCAACAAGACACACTATACAATATTAACACACAATAATCGTTCAACCATTTATTCGTTTGATCGTACGATATGGATCTCCAATCAATATCCTCCATTGAGCTACGATCACTTTCATTGGGACCACCAGTTCTATCGAAAACTTGGGACCACAATACGTAGCCACCGTAGAATTTGGTACATATTTTATCTATCCCATCGATTGTATCCTTGATATTGAGCTCATCGAGGTATACTCAACACAATATTTCCTCGTTTATTAGTAGTCATATGATCTTATATCAGTGGTTATCATTGGCTCTGAGAGTCTTGTTCGTCAGAACACATTCACTTCATAATATAACTATAATATGACCAGAGCCTCTCTGAGGACACATACTCTGAAGGATATTGTGATCCTCGCAGTCTAAAATTAGTGGCTCTGATCATGTCACTCCTTCAACATATATGACAATTATCTCATGTCTCTCTATATTCTCGTGAAAAGGTAAGGTGGGACCCACAATGATATACAACTGAGAATGAATCTCGTCTGCATGCCGACACACACTCTATATTTCTCCTCGGATATCCTTCGTTGGAGTACCTTCATTGCAGGTAACACAGTCTACTCTGACCATATCCTCTCCAATGAATGGTGGAGATCTTCTCGCTACCTAGATCAATGACTGATATTTGATACGATATCATAATGGTTTCCATGTTCAACTGGGGTCCATTATCATTTCACACAATCAAAATATGACATGTGTCATCCTTTGGGATACTCTAGCTGCCACGCTGACATCCTGACATCACCCTAACTGACAAGTTGTCATAACACGTCATCACTTCCTTAGTTCTTCTTCGAATACCTTTCTCACTTCGAACTTGACAAATGGCACTTTCCTTGTTGCTTTCATGTCTCTAACATTACAATCTCACTATCATTCTCATAGTCCCTCATTATCAAAGTACCTCCACTCACAGTCCACTTCGATCATTGATTCTTCAACGAACAACATATATCTACTAGCCATGCCAAATCAATGGCTATGATTTCCTCCAATATTCCAATTTTGATATGTTGTGTGAAGTGATGGGTGATGTGGCCTCTACGAGGTTCTGACATGGAAAATCACTTAGCGCTAACTTGACAACTGACCTCATATCGACTTTATTACAACTTTTGGCCCTATTCAAAACTCTGAGATGGATCTCTGATTGTACGTGGCCCAGTATTCTTATGACACATGGTCTAGTCATTTTTTACATGTGGTTGTTGTCGTGACTTGATCAATTAGAGGTCTATTGGCCTCTTCGATATGACCTCGGTGTAACACACCCAATCCCCCAAGTACCCTTTTAAGGGATGGGGTGTTAAAATTTCTCTTTCTCTCAAATATGTCTAAACCTCTTCTCGAGGGAACTATCATGTTCTTCTCATCAAAATCTTTCCAATGATTGTCGTCATGCTCAAAACTGAGCCCTATATAAAAATTTATGGCCCCTTAAGGTTTTAGGGTCCTTACCATCTCCTCCTCAAGTCACTTCATTTCCATGTGGCATACATGTAGCTCCTGCCACTTATCTTCCTACGTGGCACAGATGTGGCATTCACCACCTATCCCTTTAGATATCATCCTATCGGACCCTCAGACCTACTCCAAATTGACAACTTTGATTCATTCGGGCCTCTCTCTTCGGAGGGATTTGTTCATGGAGTTGTATCCCGGTCCAAACAACATACTCCAACCGTTCATATTCTGACATATCTGATGGCTCTCGTGGTTAGTTAATCAACGACCTTTAACACATAAGAGTATTTAATCACGCGATGGTTAACATCTATACCCTTTCTCCTTGACCATGTGGGGCCCACATGGATCAACAAATGAGATCACATCTCACATATTCACTGATATACGATTGTGATCACCTATCAAAGTGCATTGTAGAGCCCTCGATAGATCAATGTTTGGCGTTTCCTTGTGGTCTTCTCTGATCAATGGTTCATATTGCATCTTGGAGCTTATCCGATCCCAATGGATCAACGGTTATGATTTCTTCTCAGAGATCCTTTGATTTTGGCAGATCAATAGTCTAGGTCTCCTCCCATAGCTCCTTCATCAAAGTATACCTCTATAACTCTCTCTGAATATCACCCTACAGTGAATGGTTAGGAAATCTTCACCTAATATCAAACAGTAAGGGTCAAGACACATGTCCCCAAGTAAGAAACTAGCGTGGCTCATATTAGGCTTATCCTATGAATTACAAATCGACACGTGTCCATCTCTATACACAATGGTTGCCACATGTCTGGGTACATATCCCTGCTACCTGGTCATGACATGTGGCACTCAAAAACCATTACAAGGTCATGATTAAGAACTTGATTCTACTTGACACATGGCACAATACCCACATGACATGTGGACCAATATCTCTATGCCACATGGGCCAATTGCAATTCAACACGTCATTGTCGGGCTTACATTCCTCTTTAGTTCATAGGATTAAAGATCAGAACCAACAGGTAGGATTAGATCTTCCTTTTATTGATCTACAGTATTGGTCATCCCTCAGAGTACTCCCATCAAATTTCCTTCCTTGCTAGGGCCACCACTCATTCCGATCATCCTTCTTTGATGAACAGTCGATATTTTTCGATGCTTAGATCTAACGACTAATATTCAAGTGAATTTATTAAGGCCCTCCTCACCCAACTGGGCCATTTTTATCCCATCGACCAATCAACTATTTCCACACATCACACTAAGGTACACATAAGCTACCATGTTGGTGGGACATGTGGCACTCATGTCATGTCATGACTACCCTCTCAATAAGCCAAGGAACCATGACATGTGGCATAACCATCATTCAACATGTGGACCTCCACGTAGACTTGACATGGCATACATGTCACCACTGATGTAGTCATCTTTCCTAGTCAAGTGCAGACACCTATCCCACCTATGGCATGCTAACTGCTAGGCTAGCACCTTTTTCACCCTAACGTCACTCCCCTTTGTTAATATTCACTAAGGGAAAAGGGTAGGGTCCATGATGAATTGATGGTTGGGATTGATTATCACGTCCTCATCAATCAATGATCCATATCACCTCTCGGGATTTCCCCATTGGGATACATCCACTTGGGATATCTAGGAATTACTCTGACCACCGTTCCCCTATGAGATCTCCACAAAGGACCCAACAGTTCAGATTATCTCTCAGAACTCTGCCCATCATGGTACATGATCTAAGGGTACTCTGACCATCTAAATCTCGGACCTATCATGGGTGTCTTAGGTAAAATGTCTGGCTATGTTTTCCTAGACATCACACTGCAACAAACTTTCTACTACATATATAGGAAGAATGAATATACAATAACATCCATGAGAGGGAACCCATGTACATTTCTTTAATCGTTCAAGGAAAAAGGTAGGATTCCCCTACTTAGATATGCACTACACATACAATTCCATACATATGCATTATCATACCAATATAATAACTTTCCAAAGGATGATACACAAGCCATAAAATAGGTATACACTTACCATACCATCACAAGCATGAGTCCTTTGATTTTGAATTAAGTTACACACGGTGGAATATACTTATCTGTTACTGATTATATCCATCCAACTAACTTTGAATGTATGCCTTTCCACCCTACCATAGGCTCTGCATGCTCGGTCACTCTAGTATCAGGCCACCCCCATGCTAGGACATCATACCACTAGGGAGCCTCTCTCTCTGGTTCTCAGTAATTTTTTAGGGGAACTCTCCCTCACACTACTCTTGGTAGAGATTCCCCACACCCATCTAGCTCAAGCCTCAAACATTTTTTTCAAATACTTTCCCAGTATCAAGCTAACAATGTTCTTCACTCAGGTCGGGTTATGGACTCTCCCATGAGTCCTGCTACTCCCTCTTAGACTCTCCTCTCTTTTCTCTGAAATTGTGTCCTTCTCTTGCTCGCATAATAGGGGAAGGTTCTCGACCTATCCTTCTATTTTCCTATGTCAGAAGGAAACTTTTTGGTCAATTAAGGGAATCTGTGATGATCTTTCATGTTGTCCTCTAGATAATAACTTCCTGTCCCTTATGGAAACCCTCCATACTTCCATTCATTGTGATGGTTGGTTGTTCGACTACCAATCCTCTCTCATTAACTGATTTTACTTGAAATCGAGGCTAAGGGTAATAATATGAATAGA
Organism: Picea glauca; assembly: GCA_000966675.3. NCBI lineage: Eukaryota > Viridiplantae > Streptophyta > Pinopsida > Pinales > Pinaceae > Picea > Picea glauca. Next base: position 169,005 of record JZKD02S0064304.1, read on the forward strand.
TATTGAGGTCCTTTCGTTTAATAGGGCCTCCTCTCATTCGCCTACTGATGTCATTTCCAGTACTTTAAGGTTTCACCCCACAGTCAGTTTTTGGCATTTATAATTAAAAAATAATACATTTACAATATTTACATGACATTGTATGGAAATAAACAATCATGGTTAATTATATATACTCACGATTTAGAGAGGGGGGTGTTACAATCCCCTCCCCCTTCAAAGGAACATTGTCCTAGGTTTTCTTTACTTCTCAGCAACACCTTTCATGCCTTCTTCTTTCAACTGCTTTAGCAATGTATTCCTTTTCTTGGTTTGGTCCTTTCCTAGACTCTTGGCCTTTGTGACATGCCTACAATAGTTTCAAACAACAAGCACATTAATCACAATTTCATTCAGAAACACTTTATTGTTTTTCATAACTCAAGAGGAAATATTGCTATCAGCACAATACTTATTTGTGTAATTTCATGGATCCACATTCAATTGGTTGCCTTACTAACTTGGCCCACTGTTTCCTTGACATACCCATTGTGTGCATGATCCCAACCAATAGTTTACAAGAAATATCGAATTCTCCTCTTCCTTGTGGTCACTCACCCTCCAAGCCAAGGATGAGGCATCCCCTTCTCTGCTATACAATCCCTCAGGTGATCCATATTGCCTTGCCAAGGCTTTCTTTCACAAGAAGAGTTTCTGAAACTTCACTGAGTCTTACAATTGAGGTGTCCCTCTGAATTTATCTTCTGAGGCGTTTCTCTAGCTTGGGTTACCACAACACAACATATTCTATGTAGATAATGACTTATCATAGGTTTCTCATGTCACAACATGATCCCTTTTCCATGTTTTTTAGCTTGACACCCAATCATCTATCCCTCCGGGACAAATCTTTCATCTCACCTGTCTTCACATGTATACAATAATCCGTGAGACATTATCATTAATTTCTCATTAAATTTTCAATCATATCTGTTAACCATATATTTCTAACTTCACATATTCATATTTTAGTTCACTTCCACACATGAACTAGATTCCACTTGTATGAGACTCCCTTCTCATAACAATTTGTCTCTTTCATAACTATAAAGCATTGGTCCCCGTTATGGACTTTTTTTTCTGCCATAGCCAAGACCTTATTCTTGTAATTCAATATTCACACAACCAAAAAAACTGTTAGTTTCTCATGCACATCTATACTTTCATTTCACACTTGCAATGACTTCCAATTAATTTTAGAACTATGCATACTAACCATCAAATCATTTTTATCTATTCAATGATATAGAGCAACAAGAAATATCATTCCTTACACATGCATCATTTAATAATACCAAATTTTTCCAAATGAAATTCAACATTAAATGAATTTAATCAATGTGCCAATACCCATGGCCACATTCACACATAATGCAACCTTGCATTGATTACAAATTATTACTTTTTCATTTTAGGCACTCTCGCCATGGTGATTTGGGTCTCAACCAGCCATTTACTGTATAGATTCTCTATCCACATTCATCAGTATAACATAACCATATTTCCTTATTTTAACTTATCATAACCTCAAATCAACATAATATAATATGGAATCAAAGTTTCATATAAATGCATTCAAGCATTCTTTCTTTACTATTAACCAGGGTGCCAATATTCATGGCCACCCAATTCCTCTCTTTACCATTCTATAACCCTGTAAGAGTATTGGAAGTTCATCCTTACATAATGGATATTCCATTGCCTTCCCTCTCATGCAAACATGCATTTCCTTAATGCATTCAATTCTATGTGCTTCTTATGATCACATTTGTTCCCAATCACTCTTAATTGGTCAATGTACCCATGACACTATTGGGTCATGAGTTTTCTTGCATGGATTTTAATCATCCTTGACTGGCATAGATTTCCTCTCTCTATTATTTAGATTCTTCTTCCCTGAATCTTACCCTGCTTGGGTATCAATGGCATACAATATCCACTCATAATCACATGCATATCATTAAGATAATAAAATATCTCGAAAGGGATTCCTTACCCAATCTCTTCATACCATATACCATAGTGGCACGAAGAATATTTGTACATGTTTGTATGCCATCACCCCTTTCTAATTTTACCTTGTCAGTGGTGCTCCATGGTGACTACCCAAAGTCCCTTCATCAATCTTTCAACAACAATATTCTTGTATATCTCCTCTTCTTGAGGTTTTCCATCATTTGAAACTGCCTTCTTCAACAACTCCAATATTTTTCTACACATGCATGCATTATCACAATCACAATTATAATAGTTGTCATGTTAAATTAAAATTCATGTGTCATAGCATTTAATTTTAGTAGAACAATTCTAGATTTGTCTCAGCATATTCATATGCACTCTACAAAATTATTCCTCTTTGTTTTTATGAGTGAAACCACAATCAAATTTTAATCTATATATAAAATCTTACAACCATCATCATTCTCATGTAAAACCAATTACATGCATCAACATAATTGTTTCTCATCCCAGAGAAACATAACACTCCACGAGAAAGGAGTTGAGGGATCCTTCCCCTTTTCTAACTCCTTCTACATGATCTGGAACTTTTTAGCTCATATGATTTATTTCCAAGGCCTCACTACCTTTACTTATCATGGCTCAACCAAGCCTATTCATTTAAACATACACATTTGTTTATTTTCCTTTGCTCTCACAACTATTCCCTTTCTAGGTTTATAGTTCTGTCAAGAAAATCAGAGTTTTCAGAGTGAGAGAAGTGTTTATCCTTTCCTCCTCCTTTTATTAATCAATCTATCCCTCTTTGGATTCTTCTAATCTTTTCCTTGAGTAGTTTAAGAAAGGATTAATCTTGACTTCCTTGGATAATTCCACATGCCACAACAAGAAGTTGTTTCCCACAAATTAAGAACTAGTGCATTATGCACATTCACCAAATAGAAAATCAGGATGGTCAACTTTCATTTGCACTTCTCTCATTCCTACACTATATTTTTAGAATGTAATCCAAGATTCTTATGTAAATAGGCTTTGCATCCACACTTCATAATTCTCAATAGTTACTAATGTTGTGGCTCTATTCTAGATACAATCCTTAGATAGTTCCTCCATAGGGAATTTCTTCCCAATGCAACTTTCTTGTTGCACATTAATCTCTTATCTAAAATGATCGCACATTTGAGTTGGTGTTAGTTTTATCATTTCATATTTCTACCCAATATTCCATAAGGATAATAGGCATGAATTCTCATGATGTATTCACAATACGTATTTAAGCATGCATCTTTATACTATCAACTTGCTTCTAGGTTGTGCTTTCATGCAGATTTCACTTAACCATATGCATCAACATAGGTCTATGTGTCTCTACCATATGCATAATTTACAGTGCACATGAATATTCTCCTTTAAATCATTTAATTCATAATTGTTCACAATCATTCCCATGAAATAACCAAAGGCAAAATCATATTTCCTTCTGTTATGATAGTAGAGCATTTATTCTCATTTATTATTTCAAAAGTCTACACTAGAATCTCTTGAGGGAAGAGCATAACTCTCCCTCAGGATATCATTCAATCAATACATTCATACCTTGAAACATAGGGTCAACCATGCATCCATGGAATTATTCAGATTTGGAAAGAACACATCTTTCCTCACAACTCATTTATCCAAACTGTCATATCATACCTTATATATGTGTGTGTGTGTGCACGCTCGTGCACGCACGCATCACTTGCACCTTTTTACCTCATTCATTCACATTTATTTATCATCATCCTATATTGATGAAACTCACAGTCATAACCCTGCTTGTGTTTCCCTCTGACGCAACACCCCTACCTCAGCAGGTTCTACATGACCTCTCAGTCTTTGGATATTTTTACTTCCTTTGAGCTGAAATGTCTCTTTAGTTCCTACTGGAACCTTCACACATATAACCACAGGTCCTTTTAAGAAGTTACACCCATGCAAACAAGCACTAGGCGCGAACCTCCACTCCACGTGACCAACCAGCGTGACCACAACCTTTACCCGAAAAGGTGTTTCGGGTTTCTCAACTTCACGATTCCTATTGTGAGTCCCTCTGACTCCTTCGACTCCTGAAACCCCAAAAAGGGCTAATGAGTCTTTGGTTCCTTCCTTATGCCTCCACCATATGGCATCCAATCACGTCCTAGGGTCCACCTCCGAGAGTGTCGAAATTTCATGACTCGTGAGTTCGCGATTCGACTCATGTCCTATCACCCGAAGTCCGAACTCATGACTTCTTCTCCTCAGATTGACGAACCTGAGCTTACCACGATCTGATAGTCCATATTGTGTCAGAATTTCACGTATCGGGATTTCGCAACTCAATATTTCCAAGTCACGACTTTCTCCACACTCCGACTCCTGAAATGCCGAAATTCAAAACCACAAGATCAACGGCTCCCGTTGATCCAAATCTAATGACAACTATTACTCCTAATCTTGTGAGTGTTGAAAGACACTCGGCCTTAACTTCTCCTCTAATCCATTAGATCCAATGGTCCACGAAAACTCAGTAGTTCCCCCTCTGATAATTTCAACCGTCCTTTCAGGTTCTCGATGCTCCTAGCCAAATAACTCGGCGTCACCATTGTGAGATTGATTTATGTGAGTGACTTCAACCCTCGTCCTTCCTTTGAATTTTACAAGACTTTATCCCTCTCGAGCTTGGTTCTTGCCGCAAACTCAAGGATTCCAAGGGATTATGCCTGCACTCCTTGCGGCTTCATGATAATCTCTAATTATATGAACTCTCCAATTTTGCGCACTCCTTGTGACATAAGTTCTTCAACCACTCACTAGGTTGGAAAAGTCTAAGACCTCAACTGCTTGCGCACACCTTGCAAGGATCTGTGTTATACTTGCACTTTTGCTGGTCTGAGAACAATGCTATCTCTCTGGAGCTTGTCTAAGGTAAAACTCAGAGTCTTTTCAGCGCACTCCTTGTGGACTTTCACTGAACTCCTTGCAAAAATTCTCAAGACGAGAAACAATTGAAACTCATGCTCCCCCTCTCAAAGACTTCATACATTCAACATGAAATCATACGCATACACAACATTGAAACAAATGCATAACAGAGCATATAAGAAAACTGTAAACATAACATTCAATAGATGCAAACAATATTCATCACAACACCATGAAATTGAGTCAAAGCATTCTTATATTAACTGAAGTGATTTTGTACATGGATTCTATAGCATCATCTATCTACTTATACAACTTCTACAATCTTTGTTCTTCTCTGCTCTCCTATTCTCTTGCTTTACTTCTCTACTCTTACTATTGAGAATAATGATACAATACAATACATACGAGGGATATTTCTAGAGTTTTCCCTCCTACTACTCAAGCTATCTAATCAAATTAAATCCTATATCTACTTTACATTGATTACATTAATTGCCTCCAACAAATAGATGAGAGCGCTCAAGATATTCATTACAATATCCAAACCATAAATGAAAACATATCCCTTCTAGATATTACATTAATGCTTCATCCTTTTAAATTCAAAACATCCTCAAAATGTGTGCTGGTGCATATCCAATTGTCTTCCGCTTTGTGCTTGCTTTGTTGGGGATGCTCCTTCATTATACTCCTCTTGATGAAAAATTCATGAACTCCTGCACCGTTTGTCCATGTTTCTGGATCTCTGCTTTGCCTTCCCAACTGGCATCTTCAATTGGGTGTCCCTTCCACTTTACTAGATATTCAAAATATGTCTTCCTCTGGGTCTTCTTGCTAACTCTTTGATCAATTATCTTTTCCATCTGTGGCTTTTCATCTATAGGCAACTGTTTGACCCACATGACTTCCTTTTGAGTCTCTTCTCCTCTCGCTTCATATGCTTTATAAGGATACAAATATTCTACGTTTAATATGGGTGATATGCCCACATCATATGGCAATTCTATCTCATAATCATTTTCTTCAAATTTTCTCAGAATCTTACACGGGCCTATCTTTTTCATTTTCATCTTATTATACGTTCCCCTTCGGACTCTTTCCTTTCTGAGGTGTGCTAAAACTAAATTCCCCACTTCAAACTGAAGCTCTCTTCTGTGTTGATCTGCTTTGCGCTTATAATCTTGGTTGGAACTTTGCAACCACTCTTTAATCTTACTTTGGAGCTCTTGCATCTCTGCTACAAAATCTTCTGCTCCAACACTTCTAAACTCATTCTTCTCTAAGTCTCTCAACTCAGAGACTCCTCTTGGCTACATTCCATACATTATCTGAAATAGGCTTTGTCCTATGCTTTGGTTAGGTGAGTCATTATATGCAAATTTTGCTTTCGGTAGAATCTCATCCCATTGACTGCAATATTCAGCTACTAAACTCCTCAATAAATCTCCCAAGATTCGATTTACTATCTCAGTCTGCCCATCCATCTGAGGGTGATATGTTCAGATAAAATATAAATTCGTCCCCATATTTTTCCATAGTGTTCTCCATAAATGCACAAAAAATTGGTATCTCGATCTGAAACAATACTCTTGGTTAAACCATGAATTTGAACAACTTCTTTGAAAAACAGGTTTGCAATGTGCATTGCATCACTGGTTTTCTGACATGGAATAAAATGTGCCATTTTCGAGAATCTGTCGACTACCCCAAATATGGAATCACAACCCTTCTGTTTCCTCGGCAGTCCTAACACAAAATCTATGCTTACCACGTCCCACAACCTCTTTAGTAATGGAAATGGTTGATACAACCCTGTATTTTGTCTTTTCCCTTTTGCGTGCTAGAAAATTATACATCTGTTGGAAAACTTCTTGACATCTACCTCATCCCTAACCAATAATACAAATTGTTCAGTTGCACAAATGTTTTTTCATGGCCGAAATGTCCATCCAATCCCCCACTATGTTTCTCCTGCAAAAGGTTTTCTCTCATAGAACTCTTCGGGATACACAACTAATTTCCATTGAATAATAATCCATCCTGGATCAAATATTCAACCCATTGGATTCTATCTCTTAGAACATGATTCTCACATGCTTCATAAGCATCCCTGAAATCTGAATCATCTCTGTACATGTCCTTAAGGCTATCAAAACCTAAGGTCTTCACATGGAACTCGTGCAAAATTAAACATTTTTTGCTCAATGCATCAACAACCTTGTTATCATTTCCATAAATGTGCTTTATAACAAAAGTAAAGTTTTGCATAAATTCAACCCATTTTGCATGTTTCTGGTTCAATTTCTGCTATCTGGTTATGAATTGTAAAGCATGGTTGTCACTATACAAAATGACCTCTTTCAGAACCAAGTAATGCCTCCATTGCTTCAGTGCCTGTATGATGACATAAAAATATTTATCATACGTGGAATAATTCCTCTTGGCATCATTCATCTTCTCATTGAAGTATGAAATTGGTCTATTGTATTGACTTAAGACTGTTCCAATCACAAATCCACTTGCATCACATCTCACTTGAAATGTCTTACTAAAATCTGGAAAAACAAAAAATGGTTGTCCAATTATCTTCTCCTTTAACAACTCAAAACTTTTCTCTGCTTCCTCAATCCAATGAAAATATTTATGTCTTTTCTTGACTATGTCCATCATTGGTGCAAACATTCCACTAAATTTTCTGATGAACTTCCTATAAAAACTGGATAATCCATGGAAGCTTCTGACTTCAAAGATATTCCTTGGCGATGACCATTCTTTGATTGCTTTTACCTTCTCAGGATCCATCTTCAACTCATTTGAAGAGATCACAAAACCTAAATAAACAAGCTCTTTCTTCATGAAAGATGACTTCTTCAAATTTATCAGCAACTTCTCTTATTGCAACCTCCTCATCACTAGAGTTAGGTGTCTCAAATTATCTTCCTTAGTCTTAATTAAAGTAGTTGGCACATTCGTCAAACCAAACAACATGACAAGCCATTCATATATCCCTTCATTCATCTTGAATGTTGTCTTCCATTCATCACCTTCCCTCATTATAATTTGATGATATCCACTTTTCAAATCAATCTTTGAAAAAAACTTTGTTGCACCCAAGCAATCCATCAAGTCATCGATCCTCGGTAAAGTAAATCTATACCTGATGGTGATTTTGTTTATAGCCCTCGAGTTTGTACACATTATCTGTTAAGAACCAAATATCAATATAGCATAGAAAATCCTCAGAAAAAGTACTCAACGCCTTGAAAAAGAGAGAATTTCATATAATAAGCCTCTTCGAGGGGGCAACCTCCTTTT
>JZKD02S0064304.1:194852-259599 GCA_000966675.3 Picea glauca
ACACAAAAGTCATCAAGGCAAGGGCATGTGCATCAACACATTTATGCACCAGCAGGGCACCAGACAGGAAACCGATCAAGAGGTGCATGGAGGACTACCGACACTATGGGAAGAGATCAAGCTACATAAACAATCCCATGGCAACCCCGACATGATGCAGAGAAAGATAAGAGTGGAAAGGTAGAAGATAAACATCATGTTCAACTTCCATTGGGATGGATGGATGGTCGTACTTGGTACCAGTGGGCTACATTGCTTAGCCAGTCATATTGTATGGTTTCTTCTTATGTTTTGAGGATGAAAAATGTGAAGGGGGATGGAATGTAGTATACCTAGGGAGGTAATATGGGGTACCTAGGAAGGTACCCAATGGGAATGTAGTTATGTGTTATTAGTGGAAGTCATTTAATATATGGGAATGTGGTCATTCAATGTAAGGTGGACTAGGTCCACTATATTAATAAAGGTCCACAATGGTAGTTGGATGTAATAAATGTGAGAAGGCTCTCTAGAAGGTTCCTAGGAGATAGGGAGAGCTATATAAAGAAGTGTAGGTAATGTAATGAAACATAGTGAAGAATATTGTGATTGTACAAGCAAGGATTGTTGTTTTCATATTTCTGTGGTGAGGGATTTCAAATTCATTTGCCGGAGAATCCACAGTTGGTGTCATTTTTTCATCGACGTTTCGAATCCGGATCGGGATTGCTTGAGGAGTTTTATCCTTCCATAAGGATTAATATATGGTGTTACCCTACCTCGAGGGTTTTCTCCATTTCTTCTGTTCATGTTATGGTGAATGGTTTATGGTTTATTCTTGGTATTATTGAATTATATTTGCAGATATGGTATAGGTACTTAACAAGGAAAATCCCATGCTTGTGAATCTATTCCCTGTGTGGCAAAAATATGGAAAAAAATAAAATAATAAAAATTAAATAAAATAAAATAAAAAATAAAAAATAAAAATAAAAAAATGTGGGATTGGAAGTTTGTAGGTGACAGATTTGCTATAAAATTTTGAAAATTCAAAATTTATGATGATGTCTCTTGAATTTATGTATACCTATGATACGTTGAGAAGAAAATATTTGTGAATTTATGCAGGACAACCATGAGGATGCAAACCCGCGAACTGCACAGATGCATATTGTGCTAGATTATGAAATTTTCCTCTTGAATTTTGAACAACATTAAGATGCTTTCGCATAAAGTTGTGATTAATGTGTTTTTTGTCCAAGAATTTATTGAAGACAAGGGACAAAGGCCAAGAGTCTGGAAAGGACATGACCATGAAAGAGGATCATGATTTCTGAAGCAGCAGGATGAGGAATTCATGACATGTGTTATTGAGAAAGAACACCGAGAATGGTGTTCCTTTTTAAGGGGGAGAGGATTGTAACACCCATGTTCCCCCCAGCTTGTAATTAATCATAAAATAGGATTACCATGCTAAGGCATGTGGATGATATAAATGTATTATTGTTAAATTTCCCATAACTGATAGTTGGGGGGTGAATCCTTGAAGTACGAGCCATGATATCTGTAGAGGAAATAATCAGTTAATGAAGGAAAGGACTGGTGGTTGAATAATTAACCACCCCATGAATAGAAACATGGGTTGTCAGCCCAAAGTACCACAGAGAATTTCAGACCAAATCTTCCTTCTGATAGAAGGAACAGGATAGGTCGGGAACCTTCATAAATAAGCAAGGTAATATACACACAGAGGGAGAGAGGAGAGAACAAGATCAGAAGGATATGCGCAAACCAAAAGGAAGTGCAGAGAACACGACCTGAAGGACCCGAACATGAGCTTGATGTTGAGGAAGCATATGATAAACCTCGAAGGGATGTTGTGACAAGGAGGTCTCTGATAGATGACATTGTTCCCTAGTGATATCATGGCTTGGCACAGGGGTGGCCAAAGTGCTAAGGATGAATGCCTCTAAGCCTATGGTTGGGTGGAAAGGAACACACCCACAGTCAGTTAGTTAGCTGCAACTTGTAATAGATAAGTATTCTCATACCCTGTGTAATTGAGTTGTAATTGTGTAATAAAATTGGATATATTGTGAATGTTTTCATGGATGTGCATGATTTCTTAATGGTTATGCTATGTCCCTTTATTTCCATTTTATTGTGAGTATAAGCAAGGAAGAATCATGTTAATCTCAGGAGAGGTAGTGCAGGTATGCATGGGGTTTCTACCAGGTGGGCAGAGGCCGAGAACTTCTTAAATTCTAGATTGATGAAGGAGTGCAAGGGGTGCGCAAAAGGTCCTTCTAAGAGTTAAGTTCAAGAGAAAGAACACAAAGCTCTTAATTATTTCAGATCTAACAAAGCTCAAGAATAATAGCGATATTGAAGTATCGAAAGGGAAGGTTCTCCTTTGTCTAGAAGATGAATGGAAGATATTCGTTCGAGCAGAGCCAAGTTCTGTCATGACTGTTGGATATGGGAAAGAGCGTGAGAGTTAAAAACTTGATTCCTTCGGACTTCGCAAGTTCAACGAAATGATCAAGTTCATCGCGAGGGAGGTAAACTCCTCGAAGTCCCGAATTCCCTAATTTAATCTAGGTCATAGATCTGAGGATGTCTGGGAGCCATCCCGACCGTCACATCTATGAGGTAGTCAACCCGATGTTGACCGCTTCGGTAGAATAGAGTCTTAGTAACGCCAAAACCCCCAAAGAAAGAAGTAGTGAAATAATGTGAACTGTCGATCTGGGGTCTACATGGATATATTAGGACCATCGGATCTAGGTTATGGTCATCCCGACGCTGACCAACTCTGGGAGATTTCAGTTGAGGAGTGATTCAACCTCCCGAAGTCCCGAAGTCCGGAGTAGATCTTGACCGTCCATTATAAAGGACGTGTGGTGACAGATCCTTTAGTCCAGAACTTGGATTCTCCAGAAGTTTATAGGTGGGGAGAAGGTGAAATCACCAAAGTCCCAAAGTGCCAAAGTCCATCCTAGTCGTTGGCGCCAGGAGACACGTGCCTTCGCTTCGGAGGTTTAGTGCTCCGAAGGAAAATGGATTGTGTGAAGTGAGAACTCTCGAAGTCCCAGAGGCTAGAGTTCACCTTAGCCGTCGATCTCAGAGGAAAGGCATCATAATATCTGCCACTTCATAGAAAATTCACTCCATAGGAAATCTTGTGGCAAGAGGCGAGAACTCCCGAAGGTGGAAGTGTTGTAGTTCATCCTAATCATTGATAGTGGGGGATGCGTGTCTGGAGTTCTGACACTCTGGAAGGATTGCACTCTAGAGGTTTGCATTGGTAAGTACTTTGGAAATCTTGAAGCACGAAGTCCCGAAGTAATTTGTAGTCATCGATTCGTGGGATACATGTGTCGATAGATCGTTAACTTCGGGTGAAAGAATTTCAGGAGAAAGTGAGTGTGAAGAGGTAGAAAATCCTGAACACCGAAGTCTTGAATTAAACCAGGACCGTTGATCAGGAAGGATGCATGGTGCACGATCCTTGACTCCGGAAGAAATTACTCCATGAGAACGGATTGTTGGAACGTTCAAATCTCCTGAATGCCGAAGTCCCAAAGTAAACCAGAACCATTCATCGGGAAGGCTGCGTGGCGCACAATCCTTGACTCTGGAAGAAAGTACTCCAGGAGAATGGATTGTTGGAATATTTGGATCACCCAAACATTGAATTCCTGAAGTAAACCAGGACCATTGATATGGAAGGACGCGTGGCGCACGATCCTTGACTCCGGAAGAAAATGCTTCGGGAGATAAAGGTTGCAGAAACAGCTGAAGCTCCCGAGTGTCAAAGTCTTGAAATGAAAATAAGTCGTTGATTTACAATGGGCATGTGGCACTTGATCTAGAACTCCAAGTACATAGTACCTCAGAAGGAAAGGTTGTGTAAGCTTCTAAGAATCCAAAATGCTGAAGTCCCGAAGTAAATCAGGATCGTCGAAGTCCCCAAAGAAACACGACGTTGGATTGTGAACTTCAGAGAATTATCATTCCGGGGAAATTTGTGTGGTGGTTGTCTTGGTGCCTATTTTTTTTGCGTCTGGTCATAGCTCATGGGAATATGAAAGAATAAGGGGAATGGAAGAACCTGAAGGACATAAACGAGAATATTTTCCAGTTCTGAGTTCATTTCAGACCATGGAGATCGTGGCTGGAAATCCTTGGAAGAGCATAATGGAGTAGAATCGTCGAATGAGGACATCGATTCTCTTGAGAAGCACAAAATTTTTACGCCCCGCCTGGGCTCATGCATGAGTTCCATAAAGAGGTATTGTTATCTGCATTTACTCATTGAGGAGAAGGATTGCATATTGAACCGTGATTTGGGAATTCTTGTTGAGTTTCAACAGAAGAATTTCTTTATCCCTTTGTCAAAGTGATAACTACTCTTACTGGTGTAGGCATATGATAATTAACATTAATAATAAGACTTGAATGTGGATAGATGAAGGTGGCAGGGTTATGTCAAGGTCAGTTGAATCCTGAAGGATGCATGACCTGGTGTTCGTAACACTGCCTCTAAGCATGGGCAATTGGAACCTCATGCACTGATGATGGTTGATTATATAATGGTTAATATCTTTGTGGGATTAAAGGAATATTATAGGATCAGTTATGCTTCTTGGAATTTATAATTACATCTTTATATAAAACTCAGAGTATATAACTCCTCATGGCCAGAGGAAAGGTGAGATGGGTAAAGTCCTATGGAGGTTGAGGCAAGAAGGTTTTCTTGCCAGTTGTTATAGTATAAAAGGGAAAGTGACCCTGGTTGGTTATTTCCATAAAGAGAAGGAAACATTAGTATGTGTTATGACTCTAATATTAGTCATGAAGTGACTATAATCTCTAACTAAAGAACACTAATGATAAAATTAAGCTAGCATGATGAATACTTAGTTGTGTGTGTATTCTTGAGTGCATGGATTTAATGCATTGTGAAGCTTCTTGATATTAATCCTGATATTAATACTAGTTAGGTATAAATGATATTAAATGTGCAAGTGATGCACATGTATGATGTAAGAGTATAAGTATACTAAAGGAACAATATGGTTTCCCTGATGAGTGAAATGTGAGGCAAGCATAGCACTTGCCAAGATTGACTCAATACCATGGATGCATGGTTGAATCCATTCTAAAGAGTCATGAAATTTTTGTTTTGAATGATAGCTTAAGGGGAATGTGATCCATTTCCCCAGGAAAAGCCAGTACAAATAGATGAAAGAGTAAACAAGCAAGGATGATATGTTGCCATGATAAGAGGCAAATGATTATACCTTTGAGGATCACATGAGAATGACTGTGAACAATCATGAGTTGACTGATTTAAAGAAGATATCTATGTAGGCTATGAAATATACTTATGGAAGATACACACCAGCTTATGATTATGAATATGGATAAGTACATCATGGATGTAAGTTAAGAAAAACTAGAATATGTGCCGATACATAACTTGGATGCATGTCTATGTTCCTTAAAGAATGCTTAGTAACGAGCCGAAGCTAATTCAAGGTTGAGGCCATCATAGATAGTGATGGATATCCAATGAGGAAGTTGCATGCTGAAGGCATTCCTTATGAAGAAACTGTGTAAGGACTCTGTCAGAAGAACAGAGTCACAACCCTAATGATTTTTTAAGGTTGGGAAATGGATTTCAAAGCATGCCTATATAAGAATCTTGGATTACATTTTTAAAACAAAATGTGTAGGTGGAAGACTAACAATTGAATATTAACCACTATAAGAACCGGATGATAATGTATAGGATGCACAGGTTCATGACACACTATGAACAAATATCTTTCTATTAAATCATGTTGTTGTATCCAAAAAGGTTAGAGTGAGGCCTAACCAAGGCTACTCAAGGAAAAGAGCGGGGAGATCCCAACCTGAAATAAATTGAAAAAATCCAAGAAGAGGAAAAAGGAGGAACACTTGTCCACCCTAATAACCCTTAATTGCTTACAAAGTTGTAGGTCTTAGATGAGAAGTTGTGAGAACAAGTACAGTTGGGAAAACAGAAGAGATAAATAAGTATGTTTGATCGAATAGGCTTGGTTGAAGCCACATCAAGCAAAGGAAGTAAGGCCTTAGAAATAACTGAGTTGGGTTGAAATCACGAGGCTGTGTGGAAGAAGTGGGAAAAAGGGGAGAGCCCCTAACTCCTTTCTTGCTATGTGTTATGTTTCCTCTTGAATGAGAAAGTTGATTAACTAATAAAAGTAAATGTTTGGACACCATAGTGATGATAATTGTATTACTGTAGAAACAATTGAGAAATTTATGTATTGTATTCATGAAAACCTTTGAGGGTAATGTGATGAAGTGCATAAATATATGCTATGACATTTTGAAGATGTTTTATGGATTTGAATGTTATGCACAAAATTTTGAAAGGTGGTTGTATGCCATAGATACCCAGGTAGGGTATGGATCACAAAGAAAACTCTGATCGAATCAAGTTAATCAAGAACCTGACAGAGGAGATGAACGTGATTCGTTCATCGGAAGGAAACCGATCTCTTTCGCCAGATTGACTTCAAGATCCACTGGAGTTAATGGATCAAACGCTAGTCGTTCGATAAGATCGATGGACCGTATTCATTGAGGAGATCAAATAGGTACGCAGGTTAACGACGGAGCTTGTGCCCGCAATTTAAATTCAATATAGTTGTTTTTTGAGTTTGGGGTCCGATCATAGATCGGACGACCCGTATTCATTGCAGAACACAAAGAAAAAATTAATGGGTATGCTAGTTCATGGCCCGCAATCAACCTACATCATTGATCTCGTCAGGGTGGATGATCAATGACCACGATTAAAAGAGTTGGGTGAGCACTTTTCAAATTATGGAGATAGAACTCACTGATAAATAGTGAGCACATTAGGGATCCTGAAATCACTGTGAACCGTTGATCTATGAAAGATCGGTGGATGGACCTGCAAGGAACCCACATGTTAATTCCACATAAACTTGTAATGTGATTGGGTTTTTTGGTTGGATTTGGAAAATCAAGGTCTCATTCTAAATCCTCGGTCAAATACTTCTATGCTGTAATTATTATTATTTGGAAATTGTGTGGTTAAAATCGATCGAGGGATATGATCGATGGATCGTGATCATTGCAGAGATTGCATATGCACATGGGTTAATGTCGAGACCTATACCTGTAAATTAAACTCAATATAGTTTTGATATTAGATGACCCGTATTTATTGCAGAGATCAGATGGAGAATTAAACCGCGAGCAGGTTGAGGTTCTGCAATCCCTTTCAACCATTAGATATGGGGGAAGACAGATCTGCATCGTCAATTTTTAGGAAAGGTGTGTAGCCATGATCATAATGCTTGGACACGGGAGCTAAAAGGACAACGCCGAAATGAATAGAGTTGAGGTCACAGCTCTCGGTCGCATGGAGAGAAAACGGAGTCCCTCCGGGCTAGAAAAGGAAGATAGAGTTTAGCACTCTACATTAGACCGTGGTCACGGGGACTGTTATAACCCTAAATTGCACTATCCCTAATTACCTGGCATCAGGCCTACTCATTGCCCTTCATTGCCAAAGCCATGCTGAACAAACTCCTCAAAAACCTCCTAAATCAAGTAGCCCGCGCCCTAACCTGTCACTGGGCGTGGGTGAATGCTGGCAGGCCTTAGACAGCACGCGTTGGAATGTGGGCTGGCCCACTACAACAAGCGTTTACCTAACAAAGCAGAAAATCAGGAAAGTTTCCGCCGGGACGAGAAGCTTTTTGTCAGTTAACTGGAATTCCCAGCCATGCATGGCCGAGAGTTCGCCTAAAACTCTAGCTCCTTCTAGCCTATAAAAGGAGGGGTAGGGGTACTATTCAAAGTTGGAAAAATCATAGCAAAGAAACTCTACCAAATTGCCGAATCCGTTTTGTCCCAACCCTTTAGCCTTTCCTCAAGCTTTAGGAGAATTCAAGAAAAGCAGTTGGAGGACAAAGAAGAGGAGGAGCCCAGGATCAGGATCGAGGAACGGTGGCCGGTCTCTATAATCATTGTAAGTTGGTTCATATTGAGATTAATGAAAAAAGATACTTTTCCCGTCCCGAATACATGAGTCTTATCTACGTTATTTGATTTGTGTTCAATCTCTAACCCTCTAGTAGAACAATAGCATGCATGCGTAGTTTTGTCTTGATTGCAGGATAGATTTTTGGAAGGAGCAGCCGCAGAAGCAAGGAGATAAAGGTGTTGTCTAAGGCCTGCCAGCGTTCACCCGCGCCCAGTGACAGGTTAGGGCGTGGGCTACTTGATTCAGGAGGTTTTTGAGGAGTTTGTTCAACATGGCTTTGGCAATGAAGGGAAATGAGTAGGCCTGATGCCAGGTAAGTAGGGATAGTACAATTTAGGGTTATAATAGATTCCCCCTAATGTGTGAGGTCAGAAGAGCATCTGATGGCCGAAATACATTACCAATTCTTTACCAATCTATATTGATATGCTGAATGAGTGAGCCCAGGAATCAGGAATCAGGAGGTGTCGTCTGCAAAAAATATCAAATGTCTTCACCGGGGTGGGCATACCCATGCTCGGGATAAATCAGAACCATGGCTACCAATCAAATACACTGTAGATCCATGTCAAATAACAAATAAGAGTAGCCGCGAACAATACACAGCGGAGCTACATCTCGAAATCAGAAAGATATACATAGAAAGTATCCATCTCTCAGAAGCTGATTTGGCCTGATGGTTGTTCTTCAAAGCTCGAGAAACAACTTCAAAATCTTCTAAACTCGGGTAGGAGTGTAATGTGATCGTACAACTGCACTACCCAGAGGTCTTCGACGGCTCGTCGGTTGCGGACTTGATAATCTTGATGATCGGACTGAAGGCTTCAGTGATTTCGAACAAAGACTTGATTGGATGTTCAGGATGGCTGAGTATGTGGACAAGAGACATATTGCAGAGGGGCCGACTCAGGCTTAGTAACAAACTTCCCTTGGACAATAGCACTACAAGTGATAAGACTCAGGCAACATATCTGTTAATCATAAGTCTACGAAGCAAGAGGCAACGCAAACTCTCTGTATGTTTGGAAGAGTAACCAAATGGTGGAGGACACAAATCTATAACGAGCAAAGCTTCCTAATGTCGTACTACATCCCAAAGTCTGATGAATCAAACGGACATATGTGCTTTATCCAAGGGCGACTCATAATGCTGCCAATAAAGAAAATACTTTTCCCATCCTCTTCCCTTGTTTGCTTGTGAAAAGGGGTTTTAGGTTGGGGTAGAAGGTTAAAAGTTATTTCTGAAGGGTCATGATCTGCATGCAAGTTTAGAACCCTAGCTTGCTAGTCCGTAGGGTAGAATACCCCACAACAGGGACTTGTTCTATGGGAATGAAGGTGCTCATAGTTAGCACATTCCATGGAATTACGTTGAGGAAATGAATGCTTTCATAAAGGACAAAAAACGGATTTCCCATTGAGGAGGGAGGACCTTCCAATATTTCTATTTACATTGTGTCAGTGTTAGAGAAAATCAAATTTGGGTGGCCATGAGTGTTGGCACCCTGGTTACTAATGAAGGAAGAAGTCTTGGGAGCATTCAATAGAAACTTGTAGTTTCATATGTACTGATTTGGGATCATGATCATCCTGTAGCTAGAAGCATAGTCCTACTGCAACAATGAATGAGAATGAATAATCCATATGGTGAGAATCTTGGCTAAGCTCCAACGCACCATGTCAAAGTGTTTGTCGTAAAGTGTGGAAAACTTGAAATCAATGCAAGGGTGATTTGGGTATGAATGTGGTCACGAATGTTGGCACATTCATTAAAGTCAATTGATATCTGAATTACATTTTGAAAATTTTGGTGGGCTGAAATGATGCATAGGTAAGGGATGATGTATCCTTTTGATTTGTATCCTTGAATAGATGAAAATGAATTAAACTATTAGTATGCTTGATTTTGAAAAGATAATGTGTATGATAACTAACATTTTGTTTGGCTGAGGAATGTTGAAATTGTAGGAGGAAAAGGGTCTCAGATATGGTAGTATTGTAAGCCCATAAGGAAGACCAATTTCCTACTGAGCCAAACTGCAAGGAATGGTATTTCCTTTTTGAGAAAGTGAATTTGATTGTTAGTAAGCACAATTCTGAAATTGTTTGTGAGCCACTGAAAGTATGCAACGAAAATATAATTTGCATGAGAGCTAACAATTTGTTTAGCTAAGGAATGAACTTTAGGAAGAAAGAGTCTTGGATATGGAAGTAGTGTAAGGCCATAAGGAAGACCAATTTCCTACTGAGATAAACTTGTATGGGGAGGAAAGTCCCATGCTTGTGAACCTGTTCCCTGTGAGGAACAAATCTGGAAAAAAAAATGTGGAATTGGAAATTTGTAGGTGATAGAGTTGCAATAAAAATTTGAAAATTCAGAATATATGATGATGTCTCATGAATTTCTATATACCTGTGATATAGGTGAGAAGAAAATATCTTTCTAGAAAGGACATATGAAGGCTTTCAAGCTAAAAAGAATGAAAGAGGCCACTATTGAGACATGAGAACCCCGTGGTAAGTCATGATCGCCTGGAATATGTTGTGATTGAGCTAACACAATTCAGAGGGCTTCCTCGGTAGAGAAATTCTAAGGGATGCCTTGACTATAAGTCTCGATGAAGTCTCTGAAATTATTCATGTGCGAGAAATCCTTGGCAAGGCAAGATGGATCACCCGAGGAATTGTATAGTAGAGACGAGGATGCCTGAGCCTGGGCCTGGAGGGTGAGTGACTGTAAGGAAGAGGAGACTCTAATATTTCTTGTAACTATTGGGATCATGCACACAATGCATATGTCTAGGAAAAATAATGGTTCCAGATAGCAGGACAGCTATGGGGTTGCAAAACCACAAACTACACAGATAGGTATTGTTCTAGATTATGAAATTTTCCTCTTGAATTTTAAACAACAATAAGATGTTTTCACATAAAGTTGTGATTAATGTGCTTGTTGTCAAAGAATTTATTGAAGACATGTGATGAAGGCCAAGAGTCTGGAAAGGACCTGACCATGAAAGAGGATCGAGATTTCTGAAGCATCTAGATGAGGAATTCATAACAGGTGTTATTGAGAAAGAACATTGAGGACGATGTTTCGTTTTAAGAGGGAGGGAACTGCAACACCCATGTTTTCCCCAGCTTGTAATTAATCATAAAATAGCATTACCATGCTAAGGCATGAGGATGATGTAAATGTATTATTTTTAAATTTCTCATATCTGACTATTGGGGGGTGAAGCTTTGAAGTACAATCCATGATATCTATAGAGGAAAGAATCAGTTAATGATAAAAAGGACTGGTGGTTGAATAATCAACCACCCCCATGAATGGAAACAAGGGTTGTCAGCCTGAAGTACCACATAGACCTGCAGACCCAAGCTTCCTTCTGACATAAGGAATAGGATAGGTTGGGAACCTTCCTAAAGAAGGAAGGTAAGATACACACAGAGGGAGAGAGAAGAGTGCAATCTTGGAAGGAGATGTGCGAAACATAAAGAAGTGAAAGAAAAATGAATTGAAGGAACTGAACGTGATCTTGATGCTGAGGAAGCATATGATAAACCTCACAGGGATACCATGACAGGGAGAAGGTCTCTGAGAGATGGCATTGTTCCCTAGTGATATCATGGCTTGGCATGTGGGTGGCAAGAGTGCTAAGGATGAATGCCTCTGAGCCTATGGTTTCGTAGAAATGCACACACCCATAGTCAGTTAGTCGGATGCAACTTGTAATAGCTAAGTATTCTCATACCCTATGTAATTGAGTTGTAACTGTGTAATAAAATTGGATATACTGTGAATGTTTTCAGGGATGTGCATGATTTCTTAATGGTTATGCTATGTCCCTTTATTTCGATTTGATTGTGAGTATAAAAGAAAGGAAGAATCATGTTAAGCTCAGGATAGGTAGTGCAGGTATGCACGGGGTCTCTGCCAGGTGGGTAGAGGTCGAGAATTTCTTAAATTCTAGATTGATGAAGGAGCGCAAGGGGTGCATAGAGGGCCCTTCTAAGTGTTAATTTCAAGAGAAAAAGTGCAAAACTCTTAAGTATTTCAGAGCTAACAAAGCTCAGGAAGAATAGCGAGATTGAAGTATCGAACGGGAAGGTTCTCCTTTGTCTGGAAGACGAATGGATGAGATTCATTCGAGAAGAGCCAAGGTATGTTGTGACCATTGGATATGGGAAAGAGCATAGGAGTTAAACCCTTGATTCCTTCAGACTTCGCAAGTTTAACGAAATGATCGAGTTCGTCGCGAGGGAGGTAAAATCCCCAAATTCTCGAAGTCCCTAAGTTAATCTAGGCTATAGATCTGAGAATGTTCAGGAGCCATCCCAACCATCAGATATATGAGGTAGTCAACCCGACGTTGACCGCTTCGGGAGAATAGAGGCTTAGTAATTCCAAAACCCCCGAAGAACGAAATAGCGAAGTAATGTTAACCGTCTATCTGCGGTCTACATGGATATATCAGGACCATCAGATCTAGGCTATGGTTAGCCCAGCACTGACCAACTCTAAGATATTTTATTTGAGGAGTGAGTCAACCTCCCGAAGTCCCAAAGGTCGGAGTATATCTCGACCATCCATTATAAAATATGTATGGTGACATATCCTTTAGTCTGGAACTTGGATGCTCCAGAAGTTTATAGGTGGGGAGCAGGTGAAATGGCCGAAGTGTTGAAGTCCATACTAGTCGTTGGCGCTAGGAGACACGTGACACCAGATCCTTTGCTTTAGAGGTTTAGTGCTCCATAGGAAAATAGATTTTGGGAAGCAAGAACTCCTGAATGCCGAGAGGCTGGAGTTCACCTGATTCGTCGATATCAGAGGACAGGCGTCAAAATATCTGCCACTTCGGAGAAAAGTCACTCCATAGGAAATATTTTGGCAAGAGGCCATAACTCTCAAAGGCTAAAGTGTCATAGTTCATCATGACCGTTGATAATGGGGGACACGTGTCCGGAGATCTGACACTCCAGAAGGATTTCACTTTGGAGTTTTGCGTTGGTGAGTACTTTGGAACTCCCGAAGCGTGAAGTCCTGAAGTAATTTGTAGCCATCGATTCGTGGGAGACATGCGTCGATAGATTGTTAAATTCGAGTGAAAACATTTTAGGAGAAAGTGAGTGTGGAGAGGTAGAATATCCTGAACTTTGAATTCCTCAATTAAACCAGGACCGTTGATCGGGAAGGACGCCTGGCACACGATCCTTGACTCTGGAAGAAAGTACTCTGGGAGAATGGATTGTTGGAATGTTCGGATCACATGAACGTTGAAGTCCCGAAGTAAACCAGGACCGTTGATATAGAAGGACGCGTGACACACGATCCTTGACTCCGTAAGAAAACTCTTTCGGAGAAAAAAGATCCAGAAACATCTGAATCTCCTGAGTGTCGAAGTCCCGAAATGAAACTAAGCCATTGATTTACAATGGACGCGTGGCGCTTGATCTAAAAATCTAGGTACGGAGTACTTGAGGAGGAAAGGTTCTATGAGCGTCCGAGACTCCTGAATGCTGAAGTTGCAAAGTGAATCAGGACCATCGAAATCCCCAAGGAAATGCATCATTAGATTGTGAACTTTGGAGAATTGCCATTATGGGAAAATTCGTGCGGTGGTTGTCTTGGCGCCTATTGTTTTGGCGTCTGGTGATAGCTCATGGGAATATGAAAGCATAAGGGGAATGGAAGAACCCAAAGGACTTAGAAGAGGATATTTTCCAGTTCTGATTTCGGTTCATAGCATGGAGGCTGTGGCTGGAAATTCCTGGAAGAGATGAATGGAGTAGAATCCTGAAATGAGGACAACGATTCTCTTGAGAAGCGCGAAATTTTTACACCCCGCCATGGGTGTGTTAAAAATTGGTATAAGAGCATGGACACAACACTTTTCCTTCTTGGGTTCATGCACGAGTCACATAAAGAGGTATTTTTATCTACATTTACTCCTTGAGGAGAAGGATTGCAGATTGAACAATGATTTGGGAACTATTGTTGAATTTCAGCAGAATAATTTATTTAGCACTTTGTCAAAGTGATAAATACTCTTACCCAAGTAGGGATATGCTAATTAACATTAATAATAAGAATTGAATGTGTATATTTGAAGGTGGCAGGGTTCTATCAAGGGCAGCTGAAGCCCAAAGGATGGATGACTTGGTGTTCGTAACACTGCCTTTAAGCATGGGTAGTTGGAACCTCAAGAACTGATGATGGCTGATTATATAATGGTTAATATCTTTGTGGACTTAAATGAATCTAATAGGATCGGGTAGGATCCTTGGCAGTTACGATTACATATTTATATTAAACTCAGAGTATATAAATCCTCATTACCAAAGGAAAGGTGAGATGAGTAAAGTCTTATGGAAGTTGAGGCAAGAAGGTTTTCTTGCCAGTTGTTATAGTATAAAAGGGAAAGTGACCCTGGTTGGTTATTTCCATAAAGAGAAGGCAACATAAATATGAGTTATGACTGTGAGATTAGTCATGTAAGTGACTGCAATCTCTAACTAAAGAACACTAATGATAAAACAAAGCTATCATGATGAATACTTAGTTGTGTGTGTATGCTTGAGTGCATGGATTTAATGCATTGTGAAGCTTCTTGATATGAAGCCTGATATTAATACCAGTTAGGTACGAATGATATTAAATGTGAAAGTGATGCACATGTATGATGTAAGAGTATAAGTATACTAAAGGCACAATATGGTTTCCATTATGAGTGAAATGTGAGGCAATCATAGCACTTTCGAAGATTGAATGAATACCATGGATGCATGGTTGACTCCATTCTGAAGAGTCATGAAAGTTTTTTTTTGAATGATATCTTAAGGGGAATGTGCTCCATTTCCCTAGGAAAATCCAGTACAAATAGATGAAAGAGTAAACAAGAAAGGATGCTTTGTTTTCATGATAAGAGGCAAATGATTATGCCTTTGAGGATCACATGATAATGACTGTGAATAATCATGAGTTGATTGATTTAAAGTAGAGATGTATGTAGGATGTGAAATATACCTATGGAAGCTACACATAGGCTTATGATTATGAATATGGATAAGTACATCATGGATGTAAGTTAACAAAAACTAGAATATGTGTGGATACATAATCTAGATGCATGTCAGAAATGCATGTCTATGTTCCTTAAAGATTTCTTAGTAACGAGTCAAAGCTAATTCAAGGTCTAGGCCATCACAGATAGTGATGGATATGCAATGAGGAAGTTGCATGTTGAAGGAGTTTCCTGTGAAGAAACTATGTAAGGACTCTGTCAGAAGAACAAAGTCACAACCCTAATGGTTTCTGAAGGTTGGGCAATGTGCTGCAAAGCCTGTCTATATAAGAATCATGGATTACATTTTTAAAACAAAATGTGTAGACGGAAGACTAACAACTGAATATTAACCACTATGAGAACTGGATGATAATGTGTAGGATTCATGTGTTCATGACCCACTATGAACGAATAGCTTGCTATTAAATCATGTTGTTGTATCCAAAAAGTTTAGATTGAGGCCTAACCAAGGCTACTCAAGGAAAAGAGCAGAGAGATCCCAACCTGGAATAAATTGCAAAAAGACAAGAAGAGGAAAAAGGAGGAACACTTGTCCACCCTAATAACTCTGAATTTCTTACAGAGTTGTAGGTATTAGATGAGCAGTTGTGAGAACAAGTACATCTAGGAAAAGATAAGGGATAAATAAGTATGTTTGATCGAATAATCTTGGTTGAAACCACATCAAGCAAAAGAAGTAAGGCCTTAGAAATAACTCAGCTGGGTTGAAATCCCGAGACTATGTGGAAGAAGTGGGAAAAAGGGGAGAGCCCCTAACTCCTTTCTTTCTATGTGTTATGTTTCCTCTGGAATGAGAAATATTATTTACTAATAAAAGTAAATGTTTGGACACCATAGTGATGATGATTGTATTACTAGAGAAATAGTTCAGAACTGTATGTATTGCATTCATGAAAACCTTTGAGGGTAATGTGATGAAGTGCATAAAGATATGCTAGGACATTTTGACAATGTTTTATGGATTTGAATGTTATACATGAAATTTTGAAAGATGGTTGTATGTCATGGATACCCAGGTAGGGTATGGATCAAAAAGAAAACCCTGATCGAATCAAGTTAATCGAGAACCTGACAAAGGAGATGAACGCGAGCCGTTCATCGAAAGGAAACCAATCTCTTTCGTTAGATTGACTTCAAGATCCACTGAAGTTAATGGATCAAACACCATTCGTTTGATAAGAATGATGACCCGTATTCATTGTAGAGATCGAATAGGTACACAGGTTAACGACGGAGCTTGTGCCCACAATTAAAAGAGTTGGGCGAGAACTTTTTCGATTACGTAGATTGAACTCTCTGATAAAGAGCGATCACATTGGTGATTCTGCAATCAATGTGAACCGTTGATCTGTGAAAGATCGATGGATGGACCTACAAGGAACCCATGCATTAATGCCACGTAAACTCTTACTGTGATTGGGTTCTGTGGTTGGATTTGGAAAATCAAGCTCTTATTCTAAATCCTCGGTCAATTACTTCTATTTCAAAATTATTATTATTTGGAAATTGTGTGGTTAAAATCAATTTAGGGCTATGATCGAAGACTCACGATCATTACGAAGATTGCATATGCACACGGATTAATGTTGAGACCTATACCCATAAATTAAATTCAATACAGTTTTGTTTTGAGTTTGGAGTCCGATCATAGATCAGACGGCTCATATTCATTGTGGAGATCATAAGGAGAATGAAACCATGAGATGTTTGAGGTTCCACAAACCCTTGCAACCGTTATATCTGGGGGAAAATGGATCTGCACCGTCGATTTGTAGGCAAGGGGTGTAGCCAGGATCATAGCGCTTGGACACGGGAGCTGAAAGGATAGTGCTGAAATGAATAGAGCTAAGTTCACAGCTCTCGGTCGCATGGAGAGAAAACGGAGTCCCTCTGGGCCAGTCAAGGAAGATAGATTTTAGCACTCTGTGTAAGTCCTTATGGAAGTATTCCACCCCCATTCCAAGCCATGATACCACCAGGGAACCTCTCACTCTGTTTCTCAACAATTTGTTAGGGGCACTCTCTCTCACACTACTCTTGGTATAGATTCCCCACACCCATCTAGATCAAGCATCAACGAGTTTTTTTAGATACTTTCCTAGTATCAAGCTCGCAACCTTCTCCACTCATGTTGGGTTCTGGACTCTCCCATGAGTCAGGCTAATCTCTCTTAGACTCTCCTCTCTTTTCTCGGGAATCATGTGCTTCTCTTGCACACATAGCATGGAAATGTTCTCGACCTGTCCTTCTATTTTCCTGTATCAAAATTCAACTTGTGGGCCAATAAAGGGAACCCATGGTGATATTTCCTGTTGTTCTCTAGCTGAAAACTTCATGTCCCTTATGGAAATTCTCCATACTTCCATTCATTGGGGTTGTTGGTTGTTCAACTACCAAACCTCCGTCATTAACTGATTTTCCTTGAAATATGGGCTAAGGGAAATAATATGAATAAGGCTTGAGGTCTTTTAGTTTAATAGGGCCTCATGTCATTCCTCTGGTGATATCATGGCTAGTACTTTAAGGCTTCACTCCACAGACAGTTTTTGGAATTTACAATTAAATAATAATACATTTACAATATTTACATTCCATTATATGGCAATCATCAATCATGATTAATTACATATACTCAGGATTTAGAGAAGGCAGTGTGACACTCGGGCTACAACCAAGTTCTTAGGTCATCAGACTATTTCTGGTCAGAGTGTCTCAAAATGGCCTGAGCTAAGAACTTTGAAAACTCAAACTCTGATGGAACCACACTACTCCTAATAGTTTTTCATTATCGATCTCTGGTTGATAATCTAATATCCATCATTGATTTAGATAAGAGATTTCCCTCTTGCATTCACACTTCATAAAATAACATTTTCATTATAAACCCTTTGAAGTCGAATATTCTTATGTATGTGGGATAATTTGGTGATCATTTTTTACTTGATCATGGTTGGACAAGACCTCTCTTGCTAATCTCATTGTTTCTCATTCCTTCATCTCTTTCCTGAGCTTCCTTTGCAACGTCTAGATTTAGAAAACTGTAATTATTCTGTCATAAGACTCTTTACTTCCTCAATTACACACAGGGGCATTCTTTTCTTCCTTTATCATTCTATTTCGATCCTTGTATTTGTCATCATAGTCTACCTTTGACATCAATGACAATGTTGAAACAATTCTTAAATTTTTTATCCCTAAGACCTAAACTTTCCTTTTTTGAGTTTAGGCTTTTCATAAAACACAAGTTTCGTTATCATTCCCAAACGCACAGTACCGATATCCCGAAGAACTCAATTATTTAAATAATAAAAGGAAAAAACCTAAAAGTATTATAAGAATCACAACGCATTTTCTATAAAATTATTTTAATCATGATAAGATTTAAACCTAATGGATTTAAGATTAACTTTAAAGAGTTTTCGGGATTCGGGGTTTGCTGAAAACATATTTTTCAATACAAATTCAATCGCGAAATCCCGATCCCCAATTTCCCGAAATAAAGAGAGTTAGTTAAAATGCTAATTAATTAATTCTCTAACGCTAAACGTTAAGGCTTAAGTTAATCATTTCGCGATTTCAGGATTCAGGGTTCAGTGATAACACATCTCTTGTCAAAACAATCCCCGAAATCCCGAATAGCGAAATCTCGACCCA
Source organism: Picea glauca (assembly GCA_000966675.3). Lineage (NCBI taxonomy): Eukaryota > Viridiplantae > Streptophyta > Pinopsida > Pinales > Pinaceae > Picea > Picea glauca. The sequence goes on from JZKD02S0064304.1 coordinate 213,651, forward strand.
TAATTTGTGTTAAGCTGAACTAACTTTGTTTTTTCCTTAACCCTGACTAGTTAGTTAATTAAGATGATTTTAAGTCCTATTTTTAAACACATTGCGATTTCGCAACTTAGAAAATTGGGATTCATCAATGACATACTTCTTGTCAAAATGATCCCCGAAATCCCAAAACGCTTAATATCAATCAATTACTTTGCTAAAACGTTTAAGTCTTAATTAACCTTGTCGCGATTTCATGATTTCGGAGATCGGATTTCGAGATAACATACCTTTCGACAACACGATCCCCGAAATCCCAAAGAATGAAATCTTGACTCTTTATCTGTGATTAGCACAAATTAACCTTTTTCCAAAGCATGATTAATGATAATCATTTTTTAGGGTTTCATTCATGTTTCGGTTTCCGATTGAGAAAAATGTTTCGAGTTTTCTTTAAAATTCAAAGGCGCCAAAATGCGGCCATTTTAAATAAAGAATAACTGGTGATACGTGGTACTAATGCGTATCTCAGTAAAATATCTACCACATTAAATGTCTTGAATTCTTGTCAGCTACGTCAATCCCATCATTGTTAAATGAATTAAAATAGCATTTGAATGTCTGTGTTTTCATTTTATCAAGCGCAAAAAGCACTCAGTTGAGCTCATTCATTCCTTTTCTGTGATAGGTTTTCCATTTAATGTAAAGTCATGGCATCGAAAAAAGCATCGAAGAAGAATGACGATACACGGGAAGGAGATATCATCTCCGACACCACGCCACACGCTATATACTCCATTAAATATTGGACTCAAAATCTCTGAATTTCTGGAATGTGAATTCAAGAATGATCATACTGATTCTGAGAATCACTATCGGGACATAGCAGAATCAGAGCTTCATAAGATCGTTGCGCGCCCTCGGCTCGTGGCATACAATGATATGATCAGTTGGGCCCTGGAAAAGGTCGATATCCTGACGAGGAGCATCTTAAATGATCAAGGAGTCATCGTTGGCTCATTCAGGCTAGGACATATACAAGTAATGTATAAACTCTCGCCAAATCCTAAACATACTTTTAATGCCGAGTTTTTAGCAGAATTTCAAAGGAAAGAATGCACTGAGGCAGACCGGACTTATCCTGATATAATTAGAGACTGGTGGAGATGTCCATCAAAGTTTAGGGCCGATACCCATGGGGTTTATGCTACAACATCCTTGAATGAATACATGGTCTACATAGCCATTATGCTATGTAGACTTTTCAGGAGAAAGGATCCCTTCCATTTTCATGCAGATTGGGTGCCCTTCTTAGAAGAAGCTTCAGAAGGATATTCTTTTAACTGGAGTAAGATTTTGTCGGATAACCTAACAAAAGAAATCTCAAACTACAGAGTTGCAAAATCTAAGGGACAACCAGTGGCCTTTTACATGTCAGAATACATTATGGATGCAATCTGCTATGTGACTCCTTTTCCCTTAATGAATTGAAATTGGAATATCACCTATCCAGAACCCATTCATGAATATAATTCTGCCCTTTGGGAAGAAAATGCTCAGGATTCATTTTATGAAATTTGTCATTTTGTTATAATTCCGATGCATAAAATATTTTTTGGATGCGAACCCCCTTGCATTTCTGATACAGTCACAAAAAATCTTAAAGAAATAGTCGACTAGTTTATTGACGAGAATTTTTCCTACATTAGGGTTTATGGTTGTTCTATTCCCCCTCATGCACTCCCTAAATTCCTACTGGACAGATTGGTGTGTAGAGAGGTAGCCCACCAGATAGTAAAGGGCGACATTGGAATAGAGCTAAAGGCAGCCCAGAAGAAGTCATGGCCAACTTTCCCTGTACATATCGGGAAATTTTCATTACTGAATCTAGGCCATTCTAAAGTAGAGGCTGAATCACTAGAAGAAGTAAAATTGGTAGATATTGAACACAGAAAGCATGACCCCTATCAATTAGTAAGCAGACATTTGATGCATTGTAATTTAAAAGCCTATGAGCACGAAACATCTGTTTATGATGACGTATTCAAGGAGGTTAAATCCTATGAAGAGGTATTGAACAGAGTGCAGGCCCTGCCACTTGACTCACATAATGGTTTCGCATCATTCCAGAGCCATAGGCGAAGTTGTTTACCCAAAATTTTGTAGGGCGAAGCTACGACCCCACCTCCAGAGCAGGAAGGGCCTCCCCCAGGCTTTGAAACAAATATACAGGACAAGGAAAATACTAAATGCAAGATGAAGGATATTCGAATACCTTCACAAGACACAGAAATTTCCCAGACAAAAGAATCAGAGGTAGGGAAGGGAAAGGAGCTAGAAACATTCCCAGAAATCCCTAAGGATGTTCTAGAAAAGACAGGAGGAACAAAATCGACAGAACTTGGAAGTCCCATTACTTCCTTGACTCCATTGCAGTCCACTTATGGAAACCCCAATGAGGGAGCTCTGTATGCCAGTGATCTGGAGCCAATTTCTAGGGATGAGATTCCTTCATCAGATTATTTTTTTAGTAAAAAGAGAAGGCCAATCTTGAAACAAGAAATCCATCCAAGAGGAGATGGGATGGTTAAAAAGCATAGGGTCATTATAGATGGAAAGAAACTTAAAGATGGATAATTTTCTACAGAGATAGAAGGCACGGTGGGAGCTTTAGCGTCAACAAATTTATATTCTGTGGGCATTTTGACAACTATGTTGGAACAAAAAGACCAAACGATAGCTCAAATATAGGGTAAATTAAAAGAAACCAAAAGAAATATCAATTGGGGAATAAAAAAGGGTCTAGAACAAGCTAGATTAAAAGATATTCAAGAGATTCATAAAATGAAAACAAGCTTAGAGGAAGCAAATCAGATAATACAGGTCACTCAGGCACAAGTCCTAAAGCAAGAAGAAGCAAATAAACAATTACGAGATAATATTATCACTATTTCAAATCAATTGGTAGATCTTGAAATTTTCCAGGCTCAGGTATTGGGAATACATTTGAAGGTAGAAGAAGAACAACAGAAAGTGTTTTTAAATATGGAAGTTGTCCAAAATTACTTTCAGGAAACAAATAAATCTTTGGAGAATGTTCTCCAGAAAGAAAGAGAAGTGAAAGCGGCTAGAATGACTTTCCAAAAAGCAGTATCCCTTTCAACAAAGGAAGAGGTTAGAAAGATTCAGAAACTATCCATTTCAGAACAGGTTAAAGGAGATGTAATACTCAAAGTGTGGGAAGCAGACCTGGCCGAAAATAAAAGAATAACCAGAGATGTCAATAATGATTGTCAAGGAATTTTTGATCTCTTAGAAAAAACTTCATTGGATATTGGAAAAAATGACTGTCCTTGGTTATTAGGAGAGATTAACATTGTCAAGCACCAGCTAAGGTTCAAGGAAGATTTGGAGGAAATGAAGGTGGAGATCCCAAAAATTAAGGTAATAAATATCACCGAAATCAACAAATGGATAGTGATACCGAACTTAAAGTTGCAAACTATTAAGTTCACAAGGAAGATAATAGAAGATCGTTTTCCCGAATTACAGAAAGATTCTTCATATTTGAGGCAAAAGAGATACCAGACGTTCCCAGAGTTTTGGTGAAGTTTTTGGGAAAATGTATTTGCTGTCTTGAGGGAGAAGAAGGAAGTTCGTCAACACAAACATAAAAATACTCTTTTGAATATTTTCTTCATTAGAATAATAAATCAGTTAGAAAAGAAATGTAAATGATTTGACATTATTCATTTATGTAACCGTAGTCTTAAGAAGTTGGTTAATCACCAACGGGAAAATATTTGATGATCATGTATAAATATATTTTTCAGAAGACTAAGAAAAGGCTTTTGGTTTTTTGGAGAGAGCCGATTGTATTAAAAGTTTTCCAATCCATTGGGATATACGAATACAGACGAGATTCTGAATCCTGCCAACTTGTAGCTATGTGTTCTTTAACCTTGTTTACCATATTTTTCTATGTTTCTCTTTCAATGTCTTTCTAATGAATGATTAATTTGAAGTTTGTTTTATACATATTTTATAGTTTAGATTGATTTGGTTATCAAATTATTTACAGCTTTTCCTCTGAAATTGCTATCAGTAATTTTAAGACATGTGGATCATTTGAACCATGATATTTGACACTTCATTAGAAATCTTGTTTTATTCTTTATTTCCTGTTACAATATGAGATTCTTTCGTGATTAAAGCCTCATATTTTTCAGTAGCATTTCTTTGTTATTTTACGATTCTCAAATTGTTTCAAGTACAGGAAACGGCCTCAACTGTATTTATGTTATTATTTTGAATTTCAAAACTATTTTTCCTATTCTCATCTCTTAAAAACCGAAGTAACAATTTATCGAATTCTTTCACAACTAAATAAAAACTTACTCTCCATGATTGTCCCAAATAACAGACAACCCAACATAGAACCTGGTCTCCAAGATCAAACTAGTATTGCTTTAAACCTATTTAATACTATTCTGCAAACAACGACTAACCGGGTTGAATTAGAACGTTCATGGGTTGCTATTAAGAGAGATATCAGCATCCAAGAACAACAGGAAGCTAGATAGAGGTAGTTGAGAAACTTATTCTTCTTTACCCTTCTTTTTTATTCTTATCCTTTAATTATCTTTACCTTTACGGATGCCTTGACGGTATACTTTACATACTTAAAGTATAAACTCAGGAACACCATCTTTTTGGCATCGTTGTCGGGGACGAAGAAATGAAACGTTTCCCTGGGAAGAATGACATTGACACTTTCTTTCTTTGATAGTGAACAAGGATAGAAAACCTTCTAAGGCTACCTTTATTTTTCACTTGGAAACTCCATGATAAGTAAATTGGTTATTAGCCAAAAGAACACTAGAAAGAACCTGGACAACAAGCAGACCTCGCCAGTCTCTGATCCGGAAAAGATTTTAAAATCACGAAGATCCCTTAGACAAATCTTTTTACCCACACATACTATTTGCCAGCCTGACTTTACGCAGTTGAACGTTTCGAAAACACTTGAAAGATCTGTCTTGCTCCCCCTCTCTTACGATATTTCTCTTTTCTTGAGGTATTCTCCCCAGATTCCCGAGAACCTTCTCTGCACGCATTTCAATCTTCAGCCTCAAATCTACTAATGGCTGCACAAGGAGGTGCTGGAGCTGGAGGTGGTGCCTCAGGAGGACTAGTCGGTGGCCAAATGACGCTTCCTGCAATCTTCGCTAAATTAAATGCTAGATATGCTCCCCTTGTCCTCCCAGTTCCCCTACACAATCTTCCTGAAAATTATATGAAAAGCCTTCCGAAATTCACAGGGGAAGGGGATTTGACCACACAAGAACATATAAACTTCTTTGACCAATTTGTTGACATCCTCGGAATAGAGCACGAAGATGTCTATTCTAGACTCCTCGTTCAGACTTTCAAAGGACAGGTGAGGACCTGGTTCCAATCCTTAGCAGTCGGATCTCTAAGATCTTACAAGGAACTTGAAAGTGCTTTTATTAGACAATGGGGAGAGAGGAAGGACCACCTCTACTACCTGATTGAATTTGGAGCCCTTAGAAAGAAAAACTCAGAATCTATTCTAGAATTCACACAAAGGTTCAACAAGTTGTATAATAAAATCCCGGTTGAGGTCAAACCTTCACAACCCGCAGCGAAGGTGACTTTTGTTGGCACTTTTGATCCCAATTTTGCCTTATTATTGAGAGAAAGGAGATCAACAGATCTCACGAAAATGCAGGATGATGCTCTTGAGATTGAATCGAACATGATGGGATTAGGGAAATTAAAAGAAAAAATAGAAACCGGGAATAAAGAAAATAGGAAATTCATAGAGCAAGGTGTACCCTCAGGATAGGGGAAATCCTCGAGAGATAAAATAGACGAGATGGCTAGGTTAATTAGAGAAATTTCAAATAAGATCTCAAAAATGGAACTAGAGAAATCGAAAAGAGATAATTTCCCCAGGAAGGATTTTAGAAAGAATCCTGATCCTCAAGCCCCACAGAAAATAATTAAAAATGAATATCAAAAAATCTTGACCCCCTTCAAAAGTGAAAAATTCATTGGAGAGGAAGATCTAGAATATTTTGAAGAGCTTTATGAGGATATTAATAATCTTGGTGACAATAATAAATCACCTTATTTATCGAGACAAGATTATGAAAAATCCTTAAATAAAGAAATTACATCGAAAGACAATGTTAGCAACGAGACGTCTGAAAATTTGTCCTATCAAAGTATCGTAGATGATATTATAGCCGAACTACAGGAAAAATATAATTTAATACCCAGGAGCAAAAGTCTCCCAACTGTTCCAACAAAAAATATCTTGCCAAGAGGTGAAACTGATGAGGTGACTCCAAAATTTGTTGACAAACAGACTGCAAAAACTCACACCGCTTACACTCAACATGTCCAATCGAAGCCAATAGGAACACTCGCTATGAAGAAAAAGGCTCCTGTAAATGAAAACAAGTCCGCACCACAAAGAAAAGATGAAAAGAAAGGAATGGAGGCCCCGAACATAGAAAACGACAAGGCCCTAGGAAATTTTAATCTGTAAAACGAAATAAATAAAATCAAAATTCTTATTCCCCTTGTTGAACTAGCTAAAAATCCCATATACAGAAAACAAATTGCCAAGATGATTAGCTTTTCCGAAGATGAAATCCAGGCCGATGTCATCAACTTAGAAGATGACAAGCCGAACATAGTCTTTGGTCCACATTTCGAAGGTGCAAGAGACACTGTGGCCCCCTTTTATATCACATTAACCTTGTTTTACCACCTACTCCATAACTGTATGCTAGATACTGGAGCTTCCCACAATGTGATGCCAAAGGAAATTAGGGAGAAACTCGGTCTCGAAATCACAAGGCCCTATGGTGACTTATATTCTTTTGACTCAAGAAAAGTCAAATGCATAGGCATGATTAAAGACCTGGTGGTAGGTATGGCTCAAATACCTACAAAAAGAATTCTTATGGATGTAGTGGTCGTTGAAATCCCTCCAAAGTATGGTATGCTATTATCTAGGTCATGGGGTGCCAAGCTTGGAGGATCTCTCCAACTGGACATGACATACGCTACAATTCCAATTTTCGGAGGACAATACACATGTCTTTATAGAGAGACTAGGTTGGCATTCACGGTAGGTGATCCACATAACCCAAATAATCATCCTATATATATTGCTGACCAAGATTTAGGAAAATGTATATTATCTATTGATGATGATTTTGAAGTAGATATAGACAAAAGTTGTATAGAAGAAAAAACTGAAAAAGAAAAAATAAAAAAAAATGTATATAACACTGGTGTATGGAAGATGTATTTTGATGGTGCTTCATCTTTCCATGGAGATGGAGCTGGGGCACTCCATGTGGCTCCCGATGATCAATTTGTAATCCCCTTTTCCTATAGGCTTCAGTGGAATGTGGATTGTACAAATAATGTGTGCGAGTATGAAGCTTTAGTGCTAGGATTAGAAGTCGCTAGGAGGATGAAAATAAAGAAACTCGAAGTCTTTGGCGATGCTGAGTTAATCATAAAACAGGTGAATTGACAGTACCAGGCCAAACATCCTAGGTTGAGGTTTTGTAGGAATTGTGTCTGGGATCTGATCGAGAATTTCTTCTCCTCTGTGAATGTTCATTTAATCCTAAGGACTGAAAACCAACAAGTTGATGCATTAGCCAACGCAACATCAACTTTCACACCTCCTACCGCGTTTAAATTAAAGTATCACATACAAATGAGACATCAACCTTCAATACCGAATAACATACAACATTGGCAAGTTTTTGAGGATGATGAACAGCTTCACAAATTTTTAGAATCAATAGATGAATTTGCAGAAACGCATATTGATCAAGAAAATCAAAATGATCCCATTTGGATCATGCAAGAGGGAGAGGATTCTAAAGAGTTTCACGATAAAATTGCGAATCACCGAATGCTCGTTCTTAAGAATAACTAGATTTTCAAGGGCCTAATTCCCTTGGAAAGATTATTCAATCAAGATGATATCCCTTCAAAAACCACCCTATAACCCCAACCTAAAGAGGTTGAGGACTGTGACATAGGAGCTAAAGAAAACCCTCGGATGGTAAAACTATCCAAATATCTATCTACAGAAACCAAAAATAAATACGTGGAGTTGCTTAGAAAGTACAAAGACATTTTCGCTTGGTCATATGAAGAACTAAGAACCTATGACACCTCTGTGATCGAACATAAGATATCCTTGAAGCCTGGTGTCAAACCCTTTAAACAACAACTCTGACAAATAAACCCCATCTTATTACCTGTTATCGAACGGGAAGTCAAAAATCTCCTTGATGCAAAAGTAATTGTACCATTGAGATATTTTGATTGGGTAGCAAACCTGGTCCCAGTTAGGAATAAAAATGGGGAAATTAGATTGTGTGTCGATTTCAGAAATCTTAATAAATCCTCTCTCAAAGATAATTACCCCCTACCTAAAATGGATCACGTTTTAGAAAAAGTAGTAGGAGCAAATAGGATGTCGATGATCGACGAATTTTCAAGTTACAATCAAATTGCCGTCAACGATCACGATAAAGAAAAAATAGCCTTTACCACTCCTTGGGGTACATTTATGTATGATAAGATGTCGTTTAGTTTGATGAATGCAGGTGCTACTTTTAAACGGGCAATGGATATCGCTTTCGTTGGCGAACGGGACAAATTTGTAGTTATTTATCTAGATGACTTAACTGTTTTTTCTAAATCGGATGAAGATCATCTGATACATCTCAAGCAGACGTTTGAGAAATGCCGCAGGTTTGGTCTGTCCTTAAATCCGAAAAAGTCTCACTTCGCAATGTAAGAAGGTAAGCTTTTGGGCCATATTGTATCTCGAGATGGAATTAGAATTGACCCCAAAAGAGTTGAAGATATAGACACAATAAGTATTCCTAGGAATGTGAAAGAGATTCGGTCATTCTTAGGAAAAATAAATTTTTTGAGAAGATTTATTCCAAACTTCGCTGAAATCGTGAAATTGATCACAGATATGCTCAGGAAAAACAGCGAAGTGAAATGGACAGCAAAAGCTAAAGCATCCTTTGCACGCATTAAGAAGGTTATAAGCAAGGCACCTGTACTAGCAAGCCCTGATTATCTCAAGGATTTTCTTATTTTCTCATTTGCCTCTGAACACACACTCACCCCGGTACTCCTTCAGAAGAACGAAGAAGGTTTCGAGCAACCGATAGCCTTTTTTTAGCAAAAGTCTCTGAGATGTCGAACTCAGATATAATATAATGGAAAAACAAGCATATGCTATGGTAAAAGTGTTAAAGGCTTTCAAAACCTATGTTTTTCATTCTAAGGTGATTGCATATGTACCTACTAGTTCCGTAAAAGATATTTTGGTTCAAGAAGACAGTGATGGTAAAAGAGGACGATGGCTCGCCAAAATTCAAGAGTTCGACTTGTAGATAAAAGCAACAAAATTAGTAAAGGGGAAAGGCTTAGCTAAACTCTTAGCCGAATCTAATTTCAGAGCTCTCAGGATAAACGAATCTCGGGGGGAGGAAGAGTGGGTAGACGTGAATGAACTTGAAGAGAAAATAGCTGAAATCTAAATTGAAGAAAAATTTGCTTCATCAAATTGGTACAAGGACATAGTATCCTATTTGTTGACATTAGAATGCCCAAGTGACTTTTCCCCATCCAAAGCCAGAACGTTGAAGCTGCATGCGGTCAAGTACTGTATTTTCGAAAGACAATTGTATTGGAAGGACCCGCTTGGCTTCCTCTTGGTCTGTCTGGTCGAATCAGAAACATAAAAGTTCATAGGCCAATTTCACAAAGGAGTGTGTGGAGGACACCATGCCTGGAGGGCTAGTAGCTACGGCTTATAAGATCCTGATGGTTGGTTATTATTGGCCCAAACTTTTCTCAAACGTCAATTCCAAGGTACGCGCTTGCAGCCCTTGCCAATTTTTTGCAGGCAAACATAAACTCCCAGCAATGCCATTGGTTCCGGTCAAAACGGAAGATCCTTTACAACAATGGGGATTAGATTTCATAGGCGAAATTAATCCTCATTCTATTGCTCAACACTACGTCTTATAAGATCCTGATGGTTGGTTATTATTGGCCCAAACTTTTCTTAGACGTCAATTCCAAGGTACGAGCTTGCAGCCCTTGCCAATTTTTTGCAGGAAAACATAAACTCCCAGCAATGCCATTGGTTCCGGTCAAAACGGAAGATCCTTTTCAACAATGGGGATTAGATTTCATAGGCGAAATTAATCCTCATTCTAGTGCTCAACACAAATGGATCCTGACCGCTACAGACTACTTCACCAAATGGGTGGAAGTTATTCCAACGAGAAAGTCTACTGATTCGATTGTAATAGACTTCTTAGAAGAAAATATTTTGTCTAGGTTCGGCTGTCCCAGAAAGATAGTCATAGACAACGCACATGATTTTAAATCTATGGCTATGGTTATTTTTTGCCAAAAATATAATATTGTGCTTGGTCACTCCACAGCATACTACCCTCAAGGAAATGGTCTGGTCGAATCTTCAAACAAGAGCTTAATCAGTATAATTAAGAAAGTGTTAAGAGAAAATAAAAAGTCTTGGCATGTGCATTTGAAATACGCTCTGTGGGCAAATCGGATAGGCATGAAAAAGTCTATCGGCACTTCTCCTTTCCAAATGGTATATGGGACAGATGTATTGTTGCCTATAAACCTAGCACTTCCTGTAATGAAACTATGGCAAGATGAGAAGGAAGAACCAAATCCTGTCACAAGAAGGATAAATCAGTTGATTAAAGTCCAGCAACACAGGGCGGTAGTGGATGAAAGGCTGTAGAAATACTAGGATGACATGAAAGTGTTATTTGATCGTAAAGCCAAAGACAAAAAAATTCTCCCCAGAGATTTGGTTTTGAAATGGGATGCTAGGAAAGAGGATTCGGGAAAAAATGGTAAATTCGATCACATCTGGTATGGACCATTCAAGGTTGCATCTCCTGAAGGAAAGAATTCATTTCTAATAGAAAATTTGGATGGTAAAATCTTGAACGCCCCCGTCAACGGGCGATTTTTAAAACATTATATGGAATAATTGATTTCCAGAATTCCCACTGTATATACCTTTTTGTTTAGTCTTTTATTTTATAATTTTCTTTGGTAAGTCTACTTTCATTCTGTAAATAAAGAAAAATAAAATAAAATTGGTTTATGTCTCTTTTAGAAATAAGGATACAAAATTCTTAATGTTTCCAATTCCTTAAAACCTTGATACTTTTCATATTGTTCTTTCATAGGATTCTAGCTGACATCCCGACAAGTAAAAGAAACAAACGGACAACCTTAAAGCGGAAGATAAATTTGCCAAAAATAGATGATAGATACGATTTTTTGTTATTTCAAAAAGAGAATGAAAATGGTAAGGAAAAGGTGTGAGTCCCAGCAAAGTTTATTTTGTGAAAACAAAGATTTTGTATCAAAAAGTGCGTTGATTATCTCGTAAGTTTGATAGGTCAAAAAAAAAATGTTTTCAAAATCTAGGCCTTAAGGGTTTCACTTAGAACAAGATAGGAGGTAAATAAAGTAAAAATCTTTAAGAGAGAGTTCCAAGAGTTGGGTTTAATTTATGACCTCTATTTTTCGACTTCCAGATCATTCTACGTCCCCTCTTTCTACCCTCAGTTATGAATCAAGCTTCTTTTTCAGGTTTCCCATAGAGGGAGAAGAGATTACGTCTTAACTTTTGAAATTGAAAAACAGTTCTTAATCGGTAAGACCAGTCCTCATATTTCTTACTCTCTGACTAAGCATGGTTATGCTTAGGCCGATCCTGACTCTCCTAGGTCTCTTAACATTTTTTCTAAGGATTTAAGCTTGCTCAAAGGAAGACCCCTGAAATTAATCTTCCCCTTTTTCTCTGCAGACTAAGGTGTTTTGAAAGTTGAGAAAAGCTTGGTCTAGAGCAATCAAAACAAGTTGACAAACCTCCATTGCAATTTTTACACAGATACCACCCCTGGTATATTAAATACCACTGATTTCCCCCGCTTCATATTCAAAAAGTAAAATATAAGACAGATGGTGAAAGGAAATTCATATTTGATTGCCCCCATCTAGTCCAAAAGACGACAAAAGGAAATCCATTTAAATGATTTCCCTCATCTAGTATAAAAATACAGATAACTTCACCGGGATACTGAACAGGCTCGCTGGTAGTGAAGCAATATCTGAGGTTAAATATATAATTAGCATTCAAAGCAGTGAAAGGAAATTCAGTAAAGAGGGACAGATAACTTCACCGGGGTACTGAACAGGCTCGCTGGCAGTGAAGCAATATCTGAGGTATCTTTAAGGTTGTCATACTTAAATACCACTCTACTCTAGTTACTAGTTTTTTCGAAACCGGATCTGCATCCCAAGTCCAGACAGGGCTCCCCAATTAAAAATATGAATTTTGCTTCATTTGATGCAAGCCGAAAGCCACAAAATTTGTTGAGTTTCCTAAGATTGTTTTGAAAATCTTAATGGTAACTTAATTTTAGTAACGAGAAGGAGAAGATCATGAATGAGACTACAACTGAGTTAACAACAAATGAGAACTTTGAAAATATTTTCAGAAGTAAAAAATGAAATCTCTTTTTTCCTTTGTATACCCTTCCTTAGCAATTTCTGCAGGGATAAACCCTTGACCCCATCAACCCAATGAAGGCACTAAGTCTACATGTTCTCCTCGTCCCACAAGGAGGCGAGGTCCCCAGTTGGAGCCTATGTTGAAACAATTCTTAAATTTTTTATCCCTAAGACCTAAAATTTCCTTTTTTGGGTTTCGGCTTTTCATAAAACACAAGTTTCATTATCATTCCCAAACGCACGGTACCGATTTCCCGAAGAACTCAATTATTTAAATAATAAAAGGAAAAAACCTAAAAGTATTATAAGAATCCCAAAGCATTTTCTATAAAATTATTTTAATCATGATAAGCTTTAAACCTAATGGATTTAAGATTAACCTTAAAGAGTTTTCGGAATTTGGGGTTTGCTGAAAACATATTTTTCAATACAAATTGAATCGCGAAATCCCGATCCCCAATTTCCCAAAATAAAGAGAGTTAGTTAAAATGCTAATTAATTAATTCTCTAACGCAAAAAGTTAAGGCTTAAGTTAATCATTTCGCGATTTTGGGATTCGGGGTTCAGTGATAACACATCTCTTGTCAAAACAATCCCCAAAATCCCGAATCGTGAAATCCCGACCCATAATTTGTGTTAAATCGAACTAATTCTATTTTGTCCTTAACCCTGATTAGTTAGTTAATTAAGATGATTTTAAGTCCTATTTTTAAACACGTTGTGATTTCGCAACTTTGGAAATCGGGATTCATCAATGACATACTTCTTGTCAAAATGATCCCCGAAATCCTGAAACCCTTAATATCAATCAATTACATTGCTAAAACGTTTAAGTCTTAATTAACCTTGTCATGATTTCGCGATTTCAGAGATTGGATTTCGAGATAACATACCTTTCGACAACACGATCCCCGAAATCCTGAAAAATGAAATCTTGACTCTTAATCTGTGATTATCACAAATTAACCTTTTTCCAAAGCATGATTAATGATAATCATTTTTTAGGGTTTCATTCATGTTTCGATTTCCGATTGAGTAAAATTTTTCGAGTTTTCTTTAAAATTCAAAGGCACCAAAATGCGGCCATTTTAAATAAAGAATAATTGGTGATACGCGGTACTAATGCATATCTCAGTAAAATATCTACCGCATTAAATGTCTTGAATTCTTGTCAGCCGCGTCAATCCCGTCATTGTTAAATGAATTAAAAGAGCATTTGAAAGTCTGTGTTTTCATTTTATCAAGCGCAAAAAGCACTCAACTAAGCTCATTCATTCCTTTTCTGTGACAGTTTTTCCATTTAACGTAAAGTCATGGCACCGAAAAAAGAACCGAAGAAGAGTGAAGATACACAGGAAGGAGATATCATCTCCAACACCATGCCACATGCTATAGACTCCATTAAATCTTGGAATCAAATCTCTGAATTTATGGAATGTGAATTCAAGAATGCTCATACTAACTCTGAGAATCACTATCGAGAAATAGCAGAATCAGAGCTTCATAAGATCGTCACGTGCCCTCGGCTCATGGCATACAATGATATGATCAGTTGGGCCCTGGAAAACGTCGATATCCCGACGAGGATCATCTTAAACGATCAAGGAGTCATCGTCGGCTCATTCAGGCCAGAACATATACAAGTAATGTATAAACTCTCACCAAATCCTAAACATACTTTTAATGCCGAGTTTTTAGTATAATTTTAGAGGAAAGAATGCACTGAGGCATACCAGACTTATCCTGATATAATTAGAGACTGGTAGAGATGTCCATCAAAGTTTAGGGCCGATACCCATGGGGTTTATGCTACAACATCCTTGAATGAATACATGGTCTACGTAGCCATTATGTTGTGTAGACTTTTCGGGAGAAAGGATCCCTGCCATTTTCATGCAGATTGGGTGCCCTTTTTAGAAGAAGCTTCAGAAGGTTATTCTTTTAACTGGAGTAATATTTTGTCGGATAACCTAACACAAGAAATCTCAAACTACAGAGTTGCAAAATCTAAGGGACAACCAATGGCCTTTTACATGTCAGCATACATTATGGATGCAATCTGCTATGTGACTCATTTTCCCTTAATGAATTGGAATTGGAATATAACCTATCCAGAACCCATTCATGAATATCATTCTGCCCTTTGGGAAGAAAATGCTCAGGACGCATTTTATGAAATTTGTCATTTTGTTATAATTCCGATGCATAAAATATTTTGTGGATGCGAACCCCCTCGCATTTTTGATATAGTCACAGAAAATCTTAAAGCAATATCCGACTGGTTTATTGACGAGAATTTTTCCTACATTAGGGTTTATGGTTGTTCTATTCCCCCTCATGCACTCCCTAAATTCCTACCTGACAGATTGGTGTGTATAGAGGTATCCCACCAGATAGTAAAGGGTTGCATTGGATTAGAGCTAAAGGCAGCCCAGAAGAAGTCATGGCCAACTTTCCCTGTACATATCGGAAAATTTTCATTACTGAATCTAGGTCATTCTAAAGTAGAGGCTGAATCACTAGAAGAAGTAAAATTGGTAGATATTGAACACAGAAAGCATGACCCCTATCAATTAGTAAGAAGACATTTGATGCATTGTAAATTAAAATCCTATGAGCATGAAACATTTGTTTATGATGATGTATTCAAGGAGGTTAAATCCTATGAAGAGGTATTGAACAGAGTACAGGCCCTGCCACCTGACTCACAGATTGGTTTCACGTCATTCCAGAGCCATAGGCGAAGTTGTTTACCCAAAATTTTGCAGGGTGAAGCTACAACCCCACCTCCAGAGCAGGAAGGGCCTCCCCCAGGATTTGAAACAAATATACAGGACAAGGAAAATACAAAAGGAAATATGAAGGATACTGGAATACCTTCACAAGACATAGAAATTTCCCAGACAAAAGAATCAGAGGCAGGGAAGGGAAAGGAGCTAGAAACATCCCTAGAAATCCCTAAGGATGTTCTAGAAAAGACAGGAGGAACAACATCGACAGAACTTGGAAGTCCCATTACTTCCTTGACTCCATTGCAGTCCACTTATGGAAACCCCCACGAGGGATCTTTGTATGTCAGTGATCTGGAGCCAATTTCTAGGGATGGGATTCCTTCATCAGATTATTTTTTTAGTAAAAAGAGAACGGAAATCTTGAAACAATAAATCCATCCAAGAGGAGATGGGATGGTTAAAAAGCATAGGGTCATTATAGATGGAAAGAAACTTAAAGATGGAGAATTTGCTATAGATATAGCAGGCACGATGGGAGCTTTAGTGTCGAAAAATTTATATTCTGTGGGCAATTTGACAACTATGTTGGAACAAAAAGACCAACTGATAGCTCAGCTATATGGTAAATTAAAAGATATTCAGGAGATTCAGAAAATGAAAACAAGCTTAGAGGAAGCAAATCAGATAATACAGGTCACTCAGGCACAGGTCCTAAAGCAAGAATAAGCAAATAAAAAATTACGAGATAAGATTAGCACTATTTCAAATCAAGTGGTAGAGCTTGAAATTTTCCAGGCTCAGGTATTGGGAATACATTTCAAGATAGAATAAGAACAATAGAAAGTGTTTTTAAATCTGGAAGTTGTCCAGAATTACTTTCAGGAAACAAATAAATCTTTGGAGAATGTTCTCCAGAAAGAAAGAGAAGTGAAAGTAGCCATAACGACTTTCCAAAAAGCAAGAGATGTAATACTCAAAGTGTGGGAAACAGACCTGGCCGAAAATAAAAGAATAACCAGAGATGTCAATGATAATTGTCAAGGATTTTTTTATCTCTTAGAAAAAACTTCATTGAATATTAGAAAAAATGAATGTCCTGGGTTATTAGGAGAGATTAACATTGTCAAGCACCAGCTAAGGTTCAAGGAAGATTTGGAGGAAATCAAGGTGGAGATCCCAAAAATTAAGGTAATCAATATCACCAAAATCGAAAAATGGATAGTGATACCCAACTAAAGTTGCAAACTATTAAGTTCACAAGGAAGATAATAGAAGATCGTTTACCCGAATTACAGAAAAGATTCTTCATATTTGAGGAAAAAGAGATACCAGACGTTCCCAGAGTTTTGGTGAAGTTTTTGGGAAAATGTATTCGTTGTCTTGAGGCAGAAGAGGAAGTTCGTCAACACAAACATAAAAATACTCTTTTGAATATTTTCATCATTAGAATAATAAAGCAGTTAGAAAAGAAATGTAAATGGATTGACATTATTCATTCATGTAACCGTAGTCTTAGGAAGTTGGTTAATCACCAACGAGAAAATATTTGATGATCATGTATAAATATATTTTCAGAAGACTAAGAAAAGGCTTTTGGTTTTTTGGAGAGAACCAATTGTATTAAAAGTTTTCCAATCCACTGTGATATACGAATACAAACGAGATTTTGAATCCTGCCAACTTGTAGCTATGTGTTATTTAACCTTGTTTACCATATTTTTATATGTTTCTCTTTCAATGTCTTTCTAATGAATGATCAATTTGAAGTTTATTTTATACATCTTTTATAGTTTAGATTGATTTGGTTATCAAATTATTTACATCTTTTCCTCTGAAATTACTATTAGTAATTTTAAGACCTGTGGATCATTTGAACCATGATATTTAACACTTCATTAGAAATCTCGTTTTCTTCTTTATTTCCTATTACAATATGAGATTCTTTTGTGATTAAAGCCTCATATTTTTCAGTAGTATTTCTTTGTTATTTTACGATTCTCAAATTGTTTCAAGTCCAGGAAATGGCCTCAACTGTATTTATGTTATTATTTTGAATTTCAAAACTATTTTTCCTATTCTCATCTCTTAAAAACCGAAGTAACAATTTATCGAATTCTTTCACAACTAAATAAAATCTTACTCTCCATGACTGTCCCAAATAATAGACAACCCAACATAGAACCTGGTCTCCAAGATCAAACCAGTATTGCTTTAAACCTATTTAATACTATTCTGCAAACAACGACTAATCGGGATGAATTAGAACGTTCATGGGCTGCTATTGAGAGAGATACCAACATCCAAGAACAACGGGAAGCTAGACAGAGGCAGTTGAGAAACCGATTCTTCTTTACCCTTCTTTTTGATTCTTATCCTTTAATTATATTTACCTTTACGAATGCCTTGACAGTATACTTTACAGCCTTAAAGTATAAACTCAGGAACAACAGACAACACCATTTTCAACAATTCATATTCTACCATTCAAAATAGACATATGAAGGGTGTCGAGTTCTACCAAAAATTCACATGTTTATAATGTAATTCAAACTAACTTCAAAAGGTACAAGTAAAATTACAAAAATACTAATTGTCAGTTACGATTACTATTGATTCTAAAGTTGAATTGATATTCAAGATTGAATGCATCGTCGATGCTTTGAGTTGATCCTCATCTTGTTACCTACATGGTGTGGATTGAACTGGTGGTAGTGAGTGAAGTATAAGATGGTCGGGAGGTTGAGAGAGATATACTTAGTAAGGCCCAACAATATTAAAGGAGATTGAAGAATTGGAATGAATTTATTATTTGAAAAAATAGTTCTTCTTAGTTTTAATATCCTCTGAGGTTGTTGAATCAGTTTTCCCGTCAACTCTCAAATCCAATGCAACCCATTCCTCATGTCGCTCCGAAATAAAGGTCTCATAGTTTCCACGTAGGTAATGATAGACATGAGGGAATGAAAGAGTAATGCAGAATTGCAAAGAGATAGTGGGAATACAAAGGGAAATTTATGTACATGGGAATGAAAACACCCAAGGGAATAAACGAGATGTATTTCCAGACACGAAGATTTCTTAGATTCTATGGACAACTACCATAGCTTAACTCAAGATCAAATACCATTGTTAGAATACACATGAATGTAGATCAATGTGGAATAGATTTTATTAATATTATAAACATATAAATAAATGATCTCGACCTTTGGATTCATCTTCTAAGAAGGTATCTTAGACTCCCGATGACAATTCCTATTCACTTGAATTTTCATATTCCTTCTCAAGTGAAGAATACCATAACCCTAACAGATTAGGTTTCCAACAATTTGATAGAATATTTATGAATTATGGGAGAAGAAATAACTATCATTTTGAGAAAGATGAGAACAAATTTGATTTACATCCTTTGAATGAAAACGTGGAGAAGGATAGGAAAGTGATGTTGAATACAATATTAGCATATGTGAAGGAAGTGTAGCAAAAGGAACCTATAGAGTAACGAAATGAAGAAAAATAATATTAGAGCATTGATGCTACAATTAAAACACTTTTGAAAGAGGATCAAATGTGATTTTGTCATTCCCATAATGTTTTGTCTATTGGTATGTTTGTAGGAAAACACAACAGAAAATGTGAAGGATGTGGACATGAAGAGGATATTCACAAAAGGAGATGATAACAACAACATATTTGAAAACAAGGAGATAAGTTTATTGTTATAGTCAATGTAGCAAGCATTGGGAATGGTTATTAAGTGGGAGGATGTGTAGGTTAATGGAAAAGGGAGAAGTGAAACAATATGGAATAGAGTTGAAAACAATGGAAGAAAGTCTTTAAAGAGTGAAGTAGATGTAGAGAAGTGCATATTCATGAAATTGAAGCAAGTGTTATGGATGTTAGAGGAAGAGATTGAAAGAGGATAATGACCAATCTGTAAATTTTATTCACCCACATTTTGATCAATTTAATCAAAATTCTCAATTAGAGGAGACTAATGTAGGATCATCCTTGGGACTTTCGATATCCTATACACCCAAAACATTTGCTTTTATTTCTGTGTTTTATTTCATTTTTTTAGATTTTCAGTAGAAACAATAATGGTCCAACATTTTAATCCACACACACTCATCTATTGAAATAATATGGTAAATTTTGAATACGATATATAGGAGATAATATTATACCTTCAAACTAAATTTAAAATCAACAAGTGAGTTCATATCCTTTTCCCTAGTCTAGAACCAAAGCACGGAGAAATTCCACAATTTTATTTCTATGAAAACAATTTACTAATATTTTGATCCAAGTATGCTCATTTCATGGAATCAAGGTATGATACTTGGAAATTGTTTCTAGGATACATTTTTGTATATAATAACCAATTTTAATTCAAAATTATTGAGTTTTAATACTACTTATATGTCTTGAACTAGCGTGTAGTAATTTCCATATTTATTCATGTGTTAGTAGAGGCCTATTATTTTGATCAACAAACTCTCATCCTTTGGATTTAAGGTATGGAATTTGGACATGTTGTAGAGAAAAAATACATATACATTTTCACTAAATTTCATAAACAATTATTGCGTTTAAGTGTCACATCTAGTTTAGATACCACATGTAGACTTTTCGAGAAACAAGTATTCAATATTTTAACTTGTGCACATCCAATGCTTGGACTCAAAGTCTAAAGTTTTACATGATGTAGATGAAATCTACCTCCATATACACTCTAAATTTAATAAAAAAATATTGAGTTTAAGTGATCCAAATAATTCAATTACAAAGCATGATAGAAAATGACAAAAAAATCTTCCATGTCTTTATTTTTTCAATTTGACTTTAAATATTAAATATCCAACACTTGGGTTGTATTTAGAAGATAAAGAGTCAGTTATTATAAATCTATTAATTATAAAACTATTTGAGTTACCGAAGGAAATAAAGTTCTTTGGAACCCAATAGTTATGGCCTCAAGCATAAATATGGTATTTGTAATTGAGAAAAGGCCCTTTGCATATCCATTGATTTGGGATTCTATAGTTGTTAGTGGTTGTGTGATCTAGAGATCTCTCCATAGGTTTTTTTAGCACTCTGTAAATTTTGTCAGACTGATAGACAAACGACAGAGGTAACTATTTCAACCTACTTTAGAGTTGGGCACTAGCCTGCTCAACTCAGAGAGGGCTCTCTCATGTAACTAGGTATTTCTTTGGCAATCAGTGGCTAGATTTCAGTTTGTTTTGGTAGGTTTTAGGAATTTGCTGGAAAGGAAGGGGAGGGACACTTAGGGCTATGGAGTCGAAAGTAAATAAGCAATAGCATGCCATTAGAACTATCCAGAGGAGAAAGGTTAAATGAGGCAATGAATCTGAGTTGTAAATTGAAATTTGCAGGGCGAAAGAAGAAAAGGAAAACAATTAACCGCATCAGAGCATTATTGAAATGAATTCTGAATTAGCTAGGAAGAGAATCACATAGTTTAAATTGCTTAAGTCGAGAGCATAATAAGATGAATTCCAGAGATTTGACTCTCCAATTTAAGCAGAAGAAGATGCAAATGGAATTTTAAAGACACAAGAAATACACACTATGAGAGAAAACATAACTCATATCACAACCATTAGAATATTTTCATAAAGAGTTCAAAACGCTTATGTATTATGTATTCAATTTAGCTCCAGGAAATTACAAAGTCCTCCTACTACGAGGGCAGGACCCTCTCCGATCATTCCTCCTCTTCTTTTTTTCACTTATATTTGGAATAATATATATAGATGAATTACATCCAAGATTCAAAGCAAATCAACTTCCCTATAGTTCTAAAAATAGACATTAGTTACAAAAAGGAGTAATGTATAAAAATTGTACTCCTATTTTATAGGGAGCGTTATAGCCAAAACAGACATATTCGATATTTTCGCTTTGAATGTGTTGGCAGCCAATTAACTTTTTCCATTGTCTTATAAGCTGCCTACACCTATGTTTTACAAACATCATTTTATCGTCGCAATTTTTAAATCGACGACACTTTTCATTTTTTGCAACATTTTCACATTTGTCTTCGTCAAGTTTTCATGACTGTAAGCATGAAAACTTCTCCTTTCGAAGTCATATTTCGATCATTATCTGAACTGTCACTATCTCTTGTCATTATGCCTATTGTGCTTACCTTTTATTGATCATTATACAACTAGCAAGATCCTCTAATCGGTTCTCATACTTCGATTGATTGTATAACTTGGTTTTTAGCATTTGAATTTGCACTTTATATGACTTGCCTGATCATTGATTCTATGAAAATGCATAGGGGCTATGATTAATTTTTATACATATATGTCTTTTGATATAACCCTTATGTCAATCCTTTCATAACTTTTGGCTTGTCGACTATATGAATATCAATCGGCACATTGGTTAAACATTTATACAATGGCGCATGGCTAACATTTGGTATTGGCTTCACGTTGAATGTTGATGGTTTAAAAACTATAGTCTAACGTTGATTTGGCACGTTGGCATAGCACTTACCATTTGATTCTTTGGTTGTCCAAATGATATGATTTTTGAGCTATGCTATGATTGTTTGAATAGTTGTGTAAATCGGTGGTTGTACTTCGCCATAACTATCGTGCATGGCAGTGAATAACTCCACCACCCTCGCACGATGGCATTTATGCCTATCCATTTTGCCCTCTCACTTCTGTTAGCTTGGATAGCTCTGGTCCTATGTGTGGTTTAAATACAAACCCTTCCATTACCATGTGTACGGCTCCATGGAACCAGTCGTGCGGATCGAGCCCAATGGCCACCAAGCTCTGTTAATGTTTGACAATGCCTGCAGATATTTGGAGGAAAACTCATGGCTCACCTTCATACAAAACATCGAGGGTTTTAACCTCTGTGTTGCACGAAAATTCGCCATGACTTTCGATGGTTGTCGAGCCAAAGTCGGTGATATACAGTTGGAAATTGACGAGAAGTTTATCAGTGTTATGACTGGGTTACCTGCCACAGGTCAGCGTTGGTTCAAGAATTGTAAGGTTGATGAGGTGCCATGGACATTGTTATTCCACTCATGCAAAGTCACATCTTGTGATAGAGGTTTGCCCATTTCTGCACTCAAACCACGTTAGCACGATACTTTAATGGTAGTTAAGCAGTTTGTGACCTGCGAAGGTTGATACAGGTTAGTGTTTCTCTACCACCTGCGTTTACTTATGATTTTCATGGGGTATTCGTTAAACATGCCTTTCCACTTTCATCGTAGCCTATACAAAATGTCTAAGAGTTTTAAGAGGCAGAAGGCCGACAACATCCTGTTCCACCATGGGCTTATTAACCTCATCGTTTTTTATCATTTGAGTTTGCACGGGGATAGTTGGAACGCTTTCGTTGCTTGAAATGTTTTCGAGGATCCGAACCCTGTACAGGTTGATAAACCTGTGGTAATTGAAACCAAGGCCGAACCGCCTGTACCCTTACATATTCTATTGCCTAAACCCTTGGCTGACCCTGGTGGTGGCTTACCCGACACTATGAATAAGAGTGCAGAGGCTATTAAGAAGCCTATGAGTAAAAAACCCAAGGAAAACCTTTCTGCCAATGCCAAAGGGAAAAGGAATGCCCGGCTCATTTCGAGAATGGCCAGAAACAAACTGAAACCCTCTGTCGAGTCCAACCCTATCATCCTAAGTGAGGATTATGATTCTGATGTTGAATGTTTTCTAGCCAGCGAGTACCCCTACTCACAGGGTTTATGTCCCGAGCCTTCTTATGATTTTGTATCAAACCTTCCCCCCCTGCCTAAAGAACGACCCTGACTACTCGGGTATTAAATTGCCTCGTGAAACCCTCGGTCATTTTTCCAAACCCTCGCCTACTCTTTCTAAACCCACATAGTCACACTGTGACCAAATCAATTCATGGTTAGAACGATATTATATTGATGTTCCCATACTCCAATCGAAGATTCAATCACTGGAAGATCAAATTACAGTGCTAACCAGTCAAAAAGCTAAGCTCCAAGCAACAGATAAAAAGCAAAAGACAACCGACTCCATCCTGTTCAAAAACATGGAATCAGCCATGACCGTTGTAAATTCCAAACTGGCATAATCAATGCAGCCTCGTCGCTATACAGGTATGGTTTCGACATCGATTTTGTAAATAATCTAGGTTGATATAATGATTTGAACTCAGTTTTTAAATAGCTCTGAATGACTCTATTATAATGCATGCATTTTATATATAACTCTACTTTGAATGAAAAGAAATTTCGATTCGATATACGATCTGATCATTCCTAGTATAGAAATCGATAGATTTTGATTGGATTTGTGTGGTCTTCGTTTGGATTTGGTTGATTGGTTTTCTTTATTGAGTTAACGAAATTAATAGTTTGTCTTTGACTGGATTGGTTTGTATTCGATTTGAAAAGGAAGTTTTTCATACTCAGTTTAGAACACAATCATGTTCGGATTTGATTTTGTTATAATCCATATGCTGTGGTTGGTGAACGATTTTATTAAGTTTGGTTGTTACGATATACTCTGTCTTACAATGTTGAAACACTGCTCTGCTCGATTTTAATTTGGGAAACGAACTACTCTATTTATATAAAAATGATATGTTCATTTAATTCAGTGCAGGTGTTCCTGAATCATGGAATGGATTCTATTCATGACAGTTATGCTAAACCCCAGCCAATTGATTCATTTGCTCAGAACGATTTCGTTTTGATCAAATTCGTTTGCCCTTTTTACCATAACAAATTATGAATTCTATTGTCGATCATTCGAGTCTGTTATGGTTTTATTTGAATTAATTTTCACACTGGTTTGAATTGATCTATTCGTGGCATGAACCGTTTTCCATATCAACACTGTCATAATGATTAGAATGATCTTGTCGAATTCATATTTCCTGTTGACAAGGCAACGTAATAGTTGCTTGCCATTTTTTTTTATTATAATCGTTTCACATGATATCAAAACGATTTTACAACTGTTGGATTCGATTAGTTATGAAACGAACTGATTGACTGTGTTATTTTTACCAAATCCGGTTACGATTTGTTTGAATGTAATCGATCTTGCTTACCCCAGTTTGTAAAAATGAATATCTTGTACGCACTCTGTTACACCTTGCTACGATTTTGTTTGCTATATCGTCATAGCCATAACGAATTGTAAACGTTCATGTTCGATTCGATCATATCTCCTATTGGTAAAACGGCATAACAAATGCATAAGATTTGTTTTTGTATTGATTGCATTGGATGTCAAACGGGTTCTCAACTGTTCAATTATTGTTCCATTGACCCGATCTTGTGGTAACAAAAACAAGAAACAGAGTATGCCTATCTCTGTAGGCATTCATTGATTCGGATCTTGTTTAGTTTCGACTTGCATAGAAAATTCCAATTAAATGGTTCGTTTTCAAATTATTATTGATGTCAATTAAATTGAAATCTTTTAAAAGATTTTCGATTAATTTCAATACTGATTCTGTACCTTATTTAGACTAGCTACAGAATCAGATGATTCTGTAGCTAATCTATAGAATTAAATTTTCTATCATTTTATTAATAAAAGATCCTTCTAATTTGTTCATTTTTTGTCATTTTCAGGTGAATTCGAATTGCTTGGGATTTGATGGACAGTTTAGAGGATATTTGGATGCTTTAGTTTTATTGTAGTTTCCTAGTTTAGTTAAACTTTGGGAGATCTTCCCAGATTTCATGTAAACAGTTTTATAATTTCCACAGGGAGGTTTTACCCTGTGGAAAAACTTATAAATACTTATTATTTTTGTAATAAGGATCATCCTCATTCGTGGGAGAACAAGGATATGGAATTTTAATACAAACTAAGACAGAAGTTGATGTTCTACTACAACTTTAGCTTTTCATAATATCAATCTTTTGTTTCATGTTTATGTTATCAGTTTGCATCTGATTAATGACTACTTTAGCTATCTTAGTCTGTTGAAAATGATATGAATTAATTAATATGATCCATGTCTGATTTCTTCCATTATTTAAAAACATAGCAATTACTTGATTCAGTTTATGAATGACAGATCTCTCTTCTTCATCAATTGGATTATTCTGTATAAGTCTTTGCATAACAGGTTTACCTAATTGTGGAGATTTATAAATTATATAATTGTTAAGATTTTTATGTCTTGTTTGTCATGTAAACCAACTCAAAGAGCATTGCAGCGTATCGTTTACGAGAAGCTTCTGGATTTTTCGGTGCGAGTTTCCTTCCTCCGATCTGCTTTAACAGTCATCTTACACAAGACAAATCTGGAGCGTTTCCAAGTCAGTTTGTTGTTTATTCATTTAGTGTATTTGTTAGTAGTTTAGTTAGATTTATGTTTTAGTTTAGGTTAGTAATTAGAATTAGTAGTTTAGTAGTTTAGTCTAGTTAGTTTTGTGTTTTATTTCTTGTTTATAAAATTATAAAATCAACAAAAAATATCTTTTACTGTCTTAGGGCAGAACATAAATGATTTTTTCAGGTTTTATTCAAATCTGTAAATTGTAGATTACTGTACATTTTGTGAATAAGTTATATTTCAGTTAGTAGTTAGTTAGTTAATTAGTTAGAGTTAGTATAGTATTAGTTAGTAGATTGTATATATAGAATAATTAGATTAGTTAGTTTGTTTTAATAGTTAGATTAGTTTATTAGTTAGTTCTAGTTAGTTTTAGTTTAGTTTGTTTTATTTGTTTTCTTTTAGTTAGATTAGTTTTAATAGTTAGTTTAGATTAGTTTTCTTTTGTTTTCTTAGGACCTTAGATTGGCTAATGGAACCGCTAAACCCGTCAGGGTGGTTCATCCCAAACGGCTTGGGTTATTAGACAACCCCAGACCAGTTCCACTCTTCCAGTTGACGGACGGTCGATTTCGCCCGTCAACAAATGGCGCTAGAAGGAGGGCCTGAACTTAATTAATGGCATGAGGTGGTCGCAAGACTCCTGCACCACCTAATCACTCACCTATAGTGACTAGAAGCCGTTCAAACGATAATATTACCCCTCAAATAGCAACTACTTCAACCGAAGATCCTCGGATCATAGTTGAGCCAGTAACCCCTAATCCTACAGGTGGTGACTTACAAGAGATTGTCCGCCAATATCTTATTAAAACACATAGTGCCTTGGCCAGTTTGAGGCAACCAAACCGTCCGTGGGGACGAACTTTGGATTTCTCTGATATCAGAGAACAATTAGGTGACACTAACCTCACTGTGAATCCTTTAGATCCAAACTTAAATCCTGCTGCAGGAGGATCTGGGATACCTCCTTCACCACCTCCATCATCTCCTTCCTCCTCTGGAGGAGATTCTTCCGACGAAGGTGATTCCCCTTCTTAGCCTTCCACACCCACTACCCCAATGGAAAATCAGAACAACCCTGCTAGGCCCTGGTTGGATCAGGATGTTGTAGTTGTACCTGGAGCTCAGCACCCTTTACCTAAACACCCAGAAAAATGGCTTCCCAAGTTTGATCCTGACTCAAAACAGATAGATGAAGATCACATCAAAAAATTTATGTTAGCCATAAGACTCCACAATGTTGAACATGAAGATGTTGTCTGTAGGTTGTTCCCGTATACCTTCGAGGGAAATGCATCCACATGGTACTTTGCCCAACAACCACAGACCATCGCGTCTTGTGAAAAGTTTGAGTCATGCTTTTTGGAAAAGTTCGGAGACGGTAAGCCTCCGGAAGTCCTAGTCATGGATCTTTCTAGCTTAAAAATGAACCCAAAAGAAAAGGTTAAAAATTTTAATCAGATATTCTTAACACTTAAAAACCGAATCCCTACAGATTCTATGCCTACTGAGAGTCTTATAATAGCTTACTACACTAAAGCGTTGCATCAAAGTATATCTATTTGGGTTAAACGATCTAAGAAAGCGACGTTGTTAGAAGCTTTTGAGGAGGCTAGCCAGATTGAAAAAGACATACTTAGTCTTAAATATTCCTCTAGAAATGAAACTGAGACTGTCCCTACTTCCAAAAAGAAGATTGAAATGCTCCCCAGACCCACTCAAAGTAAAACACAACCTGAAAACTCTGATTTGGAAAACTTAACCAAAGTTGTACAAAAACTATCAAATCAAGTTATAGACTTAAAGAGGTCGACTGAAGAAGATTACTCGAGTAAAGGGCCCTACAAACCTCCTTTCCGAAAGCCTATTCCTACCAACCAACCTAATCCGACCAACGAAGGCCTTAATCTAGAAAGTTTGCAATGTGCTCTTCAAACAATTCTAGAAGCCCAAGATAATTTGATGCCTCCTGCGATTCCTGAGGAGGTAGTTGAACCAGAGACAGTTCAAGAAGAAGAGTCTTCTCCAAACATTTTTGGACATTTCTCGGATAGCATCTTCCAAGACAACTTCGAGACAGGTCACCCTTATAACACTAGGAGTAAGACTACAAATAAACCTTCATTCAAAAACACTACAACTTCGCCTCCAAAGCAATCTAAATCAGTTGAGCTGAAACAGAGTAATGTGAACCCTAAATTAGATTATGATGTTGTTGAAGATCTTAAAAATTTAAGGGCTAACATTTCTATTTACGAGTTATTGAAGTTTCCGTTTTTGTTACAAAAAATGTTGCAAAATATTTCAGAGAATGGCAAAAATGGTAATTCCAGTAGTAATAAGGTTGTGCAAAAAAAAACTCCCCAGAAGACTTCCACTAAAGACCATCCTGATATTCAAGATAAAGGAAGTCCTCCTATAAATAGTGTAAATAATGTAGATAAAGTAGCTTTAGAAACTGTGAGTAAAAAGCCACAAGCCACTACTCTTAGTACTCACAAGAATGTACCTCCTTTCCTATTAACTTTCGAGATCTTTAATAGAAATGTGCACAATTGTATGGTAGACTCAGGAGCATCATCCAATGTGATGCCTTGGTCTGTTTGCCAAAAAATTAACGCTAAAGTTGAACCATCAACTTTAAAAATCATACAACTTGATCGGACAAATGTCAATGTTATAGGCGAACTAAAGAATGTGCTTATTAGATTATCATCTAACCCCAAGGTTCATCAAGTTATTGATATAATTGTTGTGGATATTCCGGAAGTGTATGGCATGTTTTTAAGCAGGGACTGGTCAAAGCAACTACATGGTTATTTCGCGATAGATTGGTCTCATCTATGGCTTCCAGAGAACGGCAAGCCTAATAAAATTAGAGTAAACCGTGAGCACTACCTCAAGTTCACGGTCACTGATTTGAACGATCCTAATGAACCGTACACACCCCCTGCTGATTCACCTGAAGTACAAGGGATGGACACCTTCTTCGGCAACTTCATGGCTGAGGTTTCACCTATCATCAATCTGGAACAATAGTCTGAGATCGTAGCATTTATGCAGCCCGCACCTTCCACACAACAATCTCATGAACCCGATGCAAATCAAATTTGGTCTCTGTATTTCGAAGGGTCAAAGTCCAAAGAAGGAGCCAGAGCAGGCTGCGTCATTATCGATCTGGCAGGTAACAAAACATTGATAGCATGTAGGTTGGAATTTGAATGTACTAACAATACTGCAGAATATGAGGCTTTACTCCAAGGTCTCATAAAATCTTTGGACATGAACATTCAAAATTTAACCATTTTTGGCGACTCCGAAATAGTGGTTAGACAGGTGAGAGATTCTATCCACTGTCTTTCTCCGCATCTCAAAAGCTACCAATCTGAGGTATGGAACTTAATGAGTAAATTTTCTGCTTTTAATATAAATTCCATTCCTAGATTGAATAACTCTGAAGCAGATTTATTAGCTAATGTAGCTTCTAAACTTCTTCCTGCAGAAGGCTTGTCCCCAGACGCATTCTCAGTTGAGATGTTGTTTCGGCCATCCATTCCCGATAACATCATGAACTGAAGAGTATTTGACGATGATCAGCAGATTATTAACTTTCTGCACATGGAATAAACCTTTCAAGGTGCGGTGATAGATGAGCACACGCACGACGACAATTTGTGTGATTTCATGGTAATACCTGATCCGAAAACTCCTGAAGCTCTATCGGATATGGTAAACTCGATACCAAAATCTATAATTAGATTAGAGAAGTTTTATGATTTTGAAGATAAATTTAAAAATACGGTCAACTATAAAACCAATAGCTCCTCGTTGTCTTATGAAAAAGTAAATTTAGGAACTGATGAAAATCCTCAGTGCATTAACCTAGGCTTGGGATGTTCTCGACAAGAAAAAGTTGCATTCATTAAATTATTTAAAGAATTTAAATATGTCTTCGCATGGACGTATGATGATCTTGAGACTTTCGATCCTAATATCATACAGCATGTCATCCCGATGAAGCCCCAAACCTTACCCTTTCAACAAAAACTGAGGAAAATGCACCCCAAGATAGAACCGACCGTTCAAAAAGAATTGAATAAGCTCCTTAACGCTAAAATAATTTTTCCTGTTAGACACACTCAGTGGGTTTCTAACCTCATCCCAGTCCGAAAGAAAAATGGGGAAATTCGACTTTGCGTCGATTTCCGCAACCTTAATAGAGCGTCTGACAAAGACAACTATCCTGTCCCACCTATGGAATAAATCCTTCAAAATGTATCTGGTTCCGAGAGTTTATATTTACTGGATGGTTTCTCCGGATACAACCAAGTCCTGATGTCTCCGCCAAACCAACTCAAAACTACCTTTCGTACTCCGTGGGGCACTTATGCGTATCGTAAAATGCCCTTTGGATTGATTAATGTCGGTGCTACCTTTCAGAGAACAATGGATATTGCTTTCCAAGGCTTAATCAATTAGTCCATTGTAGTTTACTTAGATGATGTGACTGTATATTCTAAAAACAAAAATGATCATCTAGCTCACTTACGAGTCGTCCTACTGTGATGTCGTAAATACAACATCTCCTTGAACCCCAAAAAGTCTATCTTTGCAGTAGAAAAGGGTAAACTCCTAGGATTCATTGTGTATAGTAAAGGAATGATTATTGACCCCAAGAGGACTCAAGTCATCGCAAAACTTCCCCCTCCTACATCCAAAAAATCCATGTAGTCTTTCTTAGGCCAGATTAACTTCGTGAGGAGATTCATCCCCAGTTTCTCCGAAATGGTCAGGCCTTTACAGAACTTGATTAAGAAAGACACCCAATATCACTGGGGACCCACAGAAAATCAAGCTTTTAATGCGATAAATGAGGCTATAATAGACGCTCCGTCTCTCATGAGCCTAGATTTTTCTCAAGATTTTACACTCTACACTTTTGCCTCTGGCCGTTCCTATGTTGCCGTCCTAACTCAAAATAATGCCGAGAACAACGAAGTACCCATCGCC
Source organism: Picea glauca (assembly GCA_000966675.3). Classification (NCBI taxonomy): domain Eukaryota; kingdom Viridiplantae; phylum Streptophyta; class Pinopsida; order Pinales; family Pinaceae; genus Picea; species Picea glauca. The sequence goes on from JZKD02S0064304.1 coordinate 244,379, forward strand.
TTTATGAGCTCCTCTTTCAAAGGTGCTGAACTTAATTACCCAGCGGTTGATCGGCAAGCCTACGCTGTTTTCAAAGAAGTTAAGCATTTCCGGTCCTATCTTTTGAAGTCAAGGACGAAATTCATTGTCCCCTACCCCGCCGTAAGGAACTTGTTAGTGCAGAAGGAGTTAGGAGAGAAGAGAGTTAACTGGGTCACTTCATTACAGGAGTATGACTTGGAAATCACCCCAGCTCAGATAGTGAGAGGCCAAGGGTTATGTAAGATGGTTGTTGATTTGGAATCAGAATAGCAAAGTCCTTGGTACGACGATATTAGGTTATGTCTTGAACATGGATCAGCCCCCCATCATCTTGACCCCACCAAGAGAAGAGCGTTAAGGATAAAGTCTGCCTCCTTTCATTTGGTTAATGGTGTACTGTTTCGTCGGAATTTTGACGGCATATTGATGTGTTGTCTTGAAAAATACGAAGCAGAAAAAGTCTTGCTTGAGTTGCATGCTGGAGAAGCTGGTGGTCATTTTGGCAGTGACACCACTGCTCATAAGGTCTTGAGAGCCGATTATTACTGGCCCACGCTTTTTAGAGATGCCCATGCCTTGTGTCATAATGTATCATTTGTCAGAAAGCATCAGGGCGGTTACAAAAACTGGCCTTTCCCTTGCATCCCGTTACAGTAGATTCTCCTTTCCAGCAATGGGGCCTTGATATCATAGGTCCTATTAACCCTCCGTCCTCGCAACAACACAAGTTTATTGTGACAGCCACGGATTATTTTACTCGATGGTCTGAAGCTACTACGCTAAGAACTGTCAACACCAGTCAGGTTATTACCTTTCTAAATTCGAACATCATCACTTGTTTCGGTATCCCTGACTGTTTGGTTTTCGATAATGCTTCTTAATTTTCCTCTCTTGAAATGAGCGAGTTCTCTTTAGAAAAAGGAATTAAGCTGAAATATTCTGTGAGTTATTACCCCCAGGGCAACGGACTGGCAGAATTAACAAACAAGAACTTAATCAAAATCATCAAGAGAACAGTGGTTGAAAATCACAAGAATTGGCACAATGCGCTGCTAAATGCGTTGTGGCATGATAGGGTAATGCCAAAAGTTGCTATAGGTAACTCCCCCTCTTTTCTCGTGCATGGAAGAGAAGCAATTCTGCCACCTCACATTCTTCTTCCTTCGCTTCAGTTGTCATAGAAATTTCAAGAAGAAGATTGTCCCCCTCTAGAAAACTGAATTAACGCTTTGATGAAGCTAGAAGAGGTAAGAGCCCAAGCTAAGCGTAAATTAGATCAACATCAACAATTGGTTAAAAGATGGTTCGAGTCTAATTATGCTTCTGATAGAAACTTTGAAGTAGGCGATCTCGTCTTAAAGTGGGACAAATCGCATGAGGGAAAGGGAGAACACACTAAATTTCAAAACTTATGGCTTGGACCATTCTTAATTGCTGAAAAGTTGGATCCTAGTTCTTTTCGATTGCAGAATCTTGAAGAGCAGCTTGACACCTATCCAGTGAATGGCCAAGCCCTGAAAAGATACTTTGCTTGATTACAACCTTTGTATTTTATGTACATAGTTTGCTTTGGTTTGTTTTTCCTATTTTGATTTTGATTTGAATTTATCAGCTTTTGTTTGCTTTGAAATACACATACCTGTACACTGAGATATTCAGACAAAGACAAAAGAAATTTTCTTCGCTGAAATAACTTCTGAAAATTTGTACAAACATCAATGATATGTTTCTGAAATTTATATCTGTGTTGGAAAAATCTGTTTTTGAAAGAAGTTTACTGATGTCAATCTCTGAGTAAAGTTCATCATGGTCATCTGTTATCTTTTTACGATGTCCCTATTCCTTAAAGGAATGACTCAGAAGATGTCTCCCTGTCTTAGGAAGTTGTTTTTGTAAATAAAACATTTTTGGATCTAAATAATGGACAGTCTAAAAAATTTTGATGAGGTCTAAAAATATATATATATATGCTTAAACTATGATGATTTTCAGCATCACCCCGCTCATATCTATAAAAAACAAAATAAATTATCAATTAGAGCTGTGGGAAGTGCTTGTAAACCCGCCGGGATGCTGAACAGGTCTACTAGCAGCGGGTAAATGCATGCATGGCACCAAGACAACTTCGTCGGGGTACTGAACAGGCCCACTGGCAGCGAAGCAATGTCGGGTATATGAAAATCTGCAAAAATAAACCTCTTCAATGTCCTTTATTCTGATCCAGAACTTCTTGGCAGGATACAGATGTCAGAGTGGGTTAAATGGTAACCCTGTCGAGGCTATGGACGCCTGCTGGCAGCAATGGCCATGCCAACAGTATTGAATATTATATCTTTAACATTGTGACTTGCTGACCTTAAGACTGATTATCAGTTTTCATCTTTTGAAACACTGCTGGAATAATTGGTGAATGATGATATTTGTATGATTTTCTGGTTCTTATTTCTGAGTTTAAATTCTCTTTGTTGTCCTAATCTGAATTTGTTTCTTTTGACAGAGATAACTGCTTCTACCAGTGTGTCGCCATTTTTGGCAGCCAATTCACTTTTTCCATTGTCTTATAAGCTGCCTACACCTATGTTTTACAAACATCATTTTATCGTCGCAATTTTTAAATCGACGACACTTTTCATTTTTTGCGACATTTGCACATTTGTCTTCGTCAAGTTTTCACGACTGTAAGCGTGAAAACTTCTCCTTTCGAAATCATATTTCGATCATTATCTGAACTGTCACTATCTCTTGTCCTTATGCCTATCACGCTTACCTTTTATTGATCATTATACAACTGGCAAGATCCTCTAATCGGTTCTCATACTTCGATTGATTGTATAACTTGGTTTTTAGCATTTGAATTTGCACTTTATATGACTTTCCTGATCATTGATTCTATGAAAATGCATAGGGGCTATGATTAATTTTTATACATATATGTCTTTTGATATAACACTTATGTCAATCCTTTCATAACTTTTGGCTTTTTGACTATATGAATATCAATCGGCACATTGGTTAAACGTTTATACAATGGCGCATGGCTAACATTTGGTATTGGCTTCACGTTGAATGTTGATGGTTTAAAAACTATTGTCTAACGTTGATTTGGCACGTTGGCATAACACTTACCATTTGATTCTTTGGTTGGCCAAACGATATGATTTTTGAGCTATGCTATGATTGTTTGAATAGATGTGTAAATCGACGGTTGTACTTCACCATAACCATCGTGCATGGCAGTGAATAACTCCACCACCCTCGCGCGATGGCATTTATGCCTATCCCTTTTGCCCGCTCACTTCCGTTAGCTCGAATAGCTCTGCTCCTGTGTGTGGTTTCAATACAAACCCTTCCCTTACCATGTGTTCGGCTCCATGGCACCAGTCGTGCGGATCGAGCCCAATGGCCACCAGGCTCTGTTAATGTTTGACAATGCCCGCAGATATTTGGAGGAAAACTCATGGCTCACCTTCATACAGAAATTCGAGGGTTTTAACCTCTATGTTGCACGACAATTCTCCATGACTTTCGATGGTTTCTGAGCCAAAGTCGGCGATATACAGTTGGAAATTGATGAGAAGTTTATCAGTGTTACGACAGGGTTACCTGCCACAGGTCAGCGTTGGTTCAAGAATTGTAAGGTTGATGAGGTGCCATGGACATTGTTGTTCCTCTCACGCAAAGTCACCTCTTGTGATAGAGGTTTTCCCATTTCTGCACTCAAACCACGTTGGCACGATAGTTTAATGGTAGTTAAGCAGTTCGTGACTTGCGAAGGTCGATACGGGCTAGTGTTTCTCTACCACCTGCGTTTACTTATGATTTTCATGGGGTATTCGTTAAACATGCCTTTCTACTTTCATCGTAGCCTATACAAAATGTCTAAGAGCTTTAAGAGGCAGAAGGTTGACAACAGCCTGTTCCACCATGGGCTTATTAAGCTCATCGTTGTTTATCATTTGAGTTTGCACGGGGATAGCTGGAACGCTTTCATTGCTCGGAATGGTTTCGAGGATCCGAACCCTGTACAGGTTGATAAACCTATGGTAATTGAAACCAAGGCCGAACCGCCTGTACCCTTATATATTCTATTGCCTAAACCCTCGGCTAACCCTGGTGGTAGCTTACCCGACACTGTGACTAAGAGTGCAGAGGCTATTAAGAAGCCTATGAGTAAAAAACCCAAGGAAAACCTTACTGCCAATGCCAAAGGGAAAAGGAATGCCCGGCTCATTTCGAGAATGGCCAGAAACAAATCGAAACCCTTTGTTGAGTCCAACCCTATCATCCTAAGTGAGGATTCCGATTTTGATGTTGAACGTTTTCTGGCCAGCAAGTACCCCTACTCGTAGGGTTTATGTCCCGAGACTCCTTATGATTTTGTATCAAACCTTCCCCCCCTGCCTAAAGAATGACCCTGACTACCCGGGCATTAAATTGCCTCGTGAAACCCTCGGTCATTTGGCCAAACCCTCGCCTACTCTTTCTAAACCCACACAGTCACCCTGTGACCAATGCGATTCATGGTTAGAACGATATTATATTGATGTTCCCATACTCCAATCGAAGATTCAATCACTGGAAGATCAAATTGCAGTGCTAACCAGTCAAAAAGCCAAGCTCCAAGCAACAGATAAAAAGCAAAAGACAACCGGCTCCATCCTGTTCAAAAACGTGGAATCAGCCACAGCCGTTGTAAATTACAAACTGGCATAATCAATGCAGCCTCGTCGCTATACAGTTATGGTTTCGACATCGATTTTGTAAATAATCTAGGTTGATATAATGATTTGAACTCAGTTTTTAAATAGCTCTGAATGACTCTGTTATAATGCGTGCATTCTATATATAACTCTGCTTTGAATGAAAAGAAATTTTGATTCAATATACGATATGATCATTCCTAGTATAGAAATCGATAGATTTTGATTGGATTTGTGTGGTCTTCGTTTGGATTTGGTTGATTGGTTTGCTTTATTTAGTTCACGAAATTAATAGTTTGTCTTCGACTGGATTGGTTTGTATTTGATTTGAAAAGGAAGTTTTTCATACTCAGTTTAGAACACAATCATGTTCGGATTTGATTTTGTTATAATCCATATGCTGTGGTTGGTGAATGATTTTATTAAGTTTGGTTGTTACGATATACTCTGTCTTACAATGTTGAAACACTGCTCTGTTCGATTTTAATTTGGGAAACGAACTACTCTATTTTTATAAAAATGATATGTTCATTTAAGTCAGTGTAGGTGTTCCCGAATCATGGAATGGATTTGATTCATGACAGCTATGCTAAACCCCATCCAATTGATTCATTTGCTCAGAATGATTTCGTTTTGATCATAGTTGTTTGCCCTTTTTGCCATAACAAATTATGAATTCTATTGCCGATCATTCGAGTCTATTATGGTTTTATTTGAATTAATTTTCACACCGTTTTGAATTGATCTATTCGTGGCATGAACCGTTTGCCGTATCAACACTGTCATAACGATTAGAATGATCTTGTCGAATTCATATTTCCTGTTGACAAGGCAACGTAATAGTTGCTTGCCATTTGTTTTGATTATAATCGTTTCACTTGATATCAAAACGATTTTACAACTGTTGGATTCAATTAGTTATGAAACGAACTGATTGACTATGTTATTTTTACCAAATCCGGTTACGATTTGTTTGAATGTAATCGATCTTGCTTACCCCAGTTTGCAAAAACGAATATCTTGTACGCACTCTGTTACACCTTGCTACGATTTTGTTTTCTATATCGTCACAGCTATAACGAATTGTAAATGTTCCTGTTCGATTCGATCATATCTCCTATTGGTAAAACGGCATAACAAATGCATAAGATTTGTTTTTGTATTGATTGCATTTGATGTCAAACGGGTTCTCAACTGTTCAATTATGGTTTCGTTGACCCGATCTTGTGGTAACAAAAACAAGAAACAGAGTATGCCTATCTCTATAGGCATTCATTGATTCGGATCTTGTTTAGTTTCGACTTGCATAGAAAATTCCAATTAAATGGTTCGTTTTCAAATGATTATTGATGTCAATTAAATTGAAATCTTTTAAAAGATTTTCGATTAATTTCAACACTGATTATGTACCTTATTTAGACTAGCTACATAATCGGATGATTATGTAGCTAATCTATAGAATTAAATTTTCTATCATTTTATTAATAAAAGATCCTTCTAATTTGTTCATTTTTGGTCCTTTTCAGGTGAATTTGAATTGCTTGGGATTTGATGGACAGTTTAGAGGATATTTGGATGCTTTAGTTTTATTGTAGTTTCCTAGTTTAGTTAAACTTTGGGAGATCTTCCCAGATTTCATGTAAACAGTTTTATAATTTCCACAGGGAGGTTTTACCCTGTGGAAAAACTTATAAATACTTATTATTTTTGTAATAAGGATCATCCTCATTCGTGGGAGAACAAGGATATGGAATTTTAATACAAACTAAGACAGAAGTTGATGTTCTGCTACAGCTTTAGCTTTTCATAATATCAATCTTTTGTTTCATGTTTATGTTATCGGTTTGCATCTGATTAATGACTACTTTAGCTATCTTAGTCTTTTGCAAATGATATGAATTAATTAATATGATCCATGTCTGATTTCTTCGATTATTTAAAAACATAGCAATTACTTGATTCAGTTTTTGAATGACATATTTCTCTTCTTCATCAATTGGATTATTTTGTATAAGTCTTTGCATAACAGGTTTACCTAATTGTGGAGATTTATAAATTGTATAATTGTTAGGATTTTTATGTCTTGTTTGTCCTGTAAACCAACTCAAAGAGCATTGTAGCATATCGTTTATGAGAAGCTTCTGGATTTTTCGGTGCGAGTTTCCTTCCTCCGATCTGCTTTAACAATCATCTTACACAGGATAAATCTGGAGCGTTTCCAGGTCAGTTTGTTGTTTATTCGTTTAGTGTATTTGTTAGTAGTTTAGTTAGATTTATGTTTTAGTTTAGGTTAGTAATTAGAATTAGTAGTTTAGTAGTTTAGTCTAGTTAGTTTTCTGTTTTATTTCTTGTTTATAAAATTATAAAATCAACAAAAAATATATTTTACTGTCTTAGGGAAGAACATAAATGATTTTTTCAGGTTTTATTCAAATCTGTAAATGGTAGATTACTGTACATTTTGTGAATAAGTTATATTTCAGTTAGTAGTTAGTTAGTTAATTAGTTAGAGTTAGTATAGTATTAGTTAGTGGATTTTATATATAGAATAATTAGATTATTTAGTTTGTTTTAATAGTTAGATTAGTTTATTAGTTAGTTCTAGTTAGTTTTAGTTTAGTTTGTTTTATTTGTTTTATTTTAGTTAGATTAGTTTTAATAGTTAGTTTAGATTAGTTTTCTTTTGTTTTCTTAGGCCCTTAGATCGGCTAAGGGATCCGCTAAACCCGTCAGGGTGGTTCATCCCAAACGTCTTGGGTTATTAGACAACCCCGGACCGGTTCCACTCTTCCAGTTGACGGACGATCGATTTCACCCGCCAACAGAATGCCACATGTCCATATCATTACAAAATTCTCTGAAACATACTCAATTTAGCCTGAGAACTATTTTAGATTAACAATTTCTTCTTTTAAAGTGTCAAGCCAAGCCTGTTGGTTTTCTCCAATGCTCTCAACCACCTCATCTTTAACCTCTATCTTCTAGCTCTTGCTCCTTTTCCTCTTGATAGCTCATGTGTGATGCTCATCAACGTATCCATTGATGATTAAATCCTTCATGATGGGATTTAATCTGATCTCTTTATTTTCTTCTGGCTCTTCTACAGGCTTTGTATAAAATTTCATTGCTAATATCCGTGCAACCAGCTTCTCTTTCTTATTCAATGACGAATTTGTCATATTAGTTGAAAATCCTAGTTCACTGGAGGCCACTTAGTCTATGTTATCCATTTTTCTCGGTTTTGCAGAAAACACAAGCTTATCTCCCTTAATTGTACAGAAATTAGGAAGTTGATCCAGTTTGTAATTACCCTATTTAAGAATGAAGCATTGATTTCCCAAAACAAAGTAATGTCATCCATATTTGAAATATAGTCATCATCGAGTACTAATCATAGATTACTGACGAAATTACTTGCAAGGACAATGGCCTATCACACTCGACTATCAGTTTCAAATGATGAGCCTTTGAATCAGTTTTCTGGCGGCACTTACCCAATGTTGCATGGGCGTAAAATACTCAAACAACTATACTGATGTGATTCGACGGGCCGTCAACTCTCCCCTTTAACACGCAATCTTCAGATGTGACATGTATCAAATGATTTTCTGACATGTGACATTGGGGTGGACAGGGGTGGTTTCAGGCTTACCCACTCTTACCCCCAATATGTATATGGCGGCGCCATGTACCCTCGAAAAAAAACTATGGCATTCTTATCGGCCCACCTCCAGGATATTAACTGGTGCGCTATTTCTCTGCCTGATGCATATTTCGACCATTGATTTGGAAGTGCTCATGATCACGACATGTCGGGCCCCATCTACTCCACCTTTCTGCTATATTTATCCCTATCTGTCGAATGTGTCTTCGTTCGCCAGTCTGTCGCTCCTCCATACTATCTTAGCCTCCTGCTAAGTTCTGAGGCTGAGTATCCAAAAGAAACTTTTATAGTGATAACATGGGCTCCAAATGGGGATGCTATCCTCCCTGCGAGGTAGCAAAGAATAGTATACCTTGTACCTTGTCCATTGGGCTCGTCTCATGCTCTGAACTGGAGATTGAACACTGGATATACTGCTAAAATCTAAATGAATACTTTGTTTGGGAATCTAAACTTGCAAATTCTTTATCATCAAGCTTATTTGCACCTACCTACCCTAACTGCTGAAGAGAAATGCCAGTTGCCAGTCAGGTGAAATGAACGTGCCAATGTAGCCATGCCAACATTTTATCCGTTTCTCATCAGCTTTGCACACGCTCACTCCAAATCCTATTCATCAGCAACTCATTTGAGAAGTTACATATGAACCTGAATTTTAGGAATTTAAAAATATTATGACTGTTCATCGTTTCTAGAAAAACTGCAAAAGGATCTTCCAACACATGCCTAAACAAACAATCTTGTATCATTTCTTCCACTGCTTTCTTTTTTTCAAGTGATTTTCCTTGTCGATTTTTGTCAAGAGGATGAAAAATCTATTGAAACTACTGTAAATAACAACCTTTTGAATCGAAAGACAATTCTAACTAAAATGAAACTTCTGGTATAAAGAAATCCATATCTAATACTGAAATTGATTTTTCGTCCTCTTCATTTCTAAGTTCACAACCCATCATCAACTATAGATTCTGATTGTAAAGATTCATCATATAGAATGTCATAAGGTCATGAAACACATGAGAGACCATTTCTTTTTTAGGAGTTAAATAGAAGGACAAGCTTCCTTCACAAGTGTATGTTGTTCTTTCTCTACTTTTTCAATCCTAAGAGTATTTTCAAATGAAACGACATCAATAGGTTTGTCTACTTTTCCATGCATCTCAAGAAAAACATTCATACATTCTTGAACATCTTCGAGTATGAAATCCATATTATGTGTATCAAGGCTATCTTCTTGTTCATGAAACAATTCAGGTTTGGTTTTATCAGCCTTCTGGAACATTGCTTGACGACTATCCTTTTTATTTTCAAATGAATGAATGGAAATAAGTTCTTGCTCATAATATTCTAGAAAATGTGAAAAGATAACATCATGAACTATTTCACTGTCTAGAGTTTCCATGGATGCATTTTCAAAACCATGATCTTCAAATGAATAAAATAAAACAATTGGCTCTTCATTATCGTTTTGTATTTCTGATTGAAAAATGGCATACATTGTTTTGTTGCTTTCCTGAAACTCTATGTAATTCGTTTGTTTACTGCTTGAAGTCTCCATAGATGCAGTTTTAGAACCCTCATCTTTGTTTAGGACACTTATAAATTGTACCACCACATCATTCTCAGGGGAGGAAAGACAACTTTGAAGCACTTTATCTTGCTAGAAATCATGTTGCATATCTACATTAGTTTCAGGGGAAGGAAAATGACCTTTAACAACAATTTCCTGATCATCTTCATCTTCATTTTCAAGATGGTAGTTGAGAACATAATGAGAATATGAACTGAAATAACCTTTCATTGATCAACCACATGATCATTTAATGCATATAAAGGTTTTCGATCTTTCTTGCTAACAACAATTTGCTCATGTAAAACAGTGCCATGGCAGATAGACTTTCTTACTTCTTCTGTTATTTCACGATTTTCTTTCAACAATTCAAAGGAAGAAAAACATAATGGAAGATGGCCTTCGTTTGAAATTCCACTGCATTTTGGATATTCAACATCATATCTGGAAGGTTCCTAACCTGGAACATTATTTACATCTTGATTCAGCAATTTGAAAGAAGAAAAACACAATGGCAAGTTTTTTTCACCTAATTCAAAATCTTCTTCATTTCTTGAACATTTTTCATTTCTCTAGGTTGTTGAACATACTTCTTTTTAAATTCCTCTTTGACCAATGGCTTCATTTCCTTGTCAAATTGTCTTAGCATATTTTCCTTTTTCTTAATGATGACCTTAACATTTTATTTCAATAATTTAAATGAAGAAAAGCATAAGGGAAAAGAATTTATTCCAGCTTCTTTATTACCTTCTTCTCTCTAACTGTGATATGAAAGCTTATGGATCTCACTGTACTACTGAAAAGGAACATTTTCAGGGGAAAAGCATGCAATGGTTTGTTCTAAAAATTCAACCTCATAATCATCATCATATTCATCATATATGGGAAGATCAACAACACCTTCAATGTCATCTAACAAGAAAAGAATTGGAGCATCAACTTGTTCCTCAACAAACTGGTCTACAAGCTCATTTTCTTGACTATATTCAAATGAACATATGAAAAAATCATCTCTCTGATCTTCATGGGGTGGATCAGAAACTACATTAGTACCTTCCCTTTCAATAAGTATAATATAATCTTCTGCAAAATCATTTGCATTCAAAACTTCAAAAGGACTTATGATATCATCAATTTTATGCTCATGATTCCAGTCAAATGTTCTCTGTTCCCATTCATCCTTATATCCTGGAACACCAAAGTTTTCACTTTGAATCTGTTCGCATGCTAGGATATTGTGTTGAATATCCTTAGAATCATTGAACATTTGTTGTAAGGTCACAGGTCTCCTTTCCATCATGAGGAAATACAAATCTGGGTGAAGAGTAGTGGCATACTGAAGCATGCTAGCAACTTCAGTGGGTCAAATTTCTTTGGAAAGATCATAATAATTACTGGAAAACCTTCTACTGAATGCAAAAATGGTCTCAGTGCTTTTTCCTTTCAAGGCTTAGAATTATGTAAGTTGTAGGTCTAGAGATTTGTCCTTTCCTCGGAACTTCAAAATAACACCCTTCAATTCTTCCCATGAGCCAATTGTCCCTGTTTGAAAATGTTTGAACCATTCCTTGGTATCTCCTCTCAAGGATTGAGAGAAATACCTCATACAAACATCATCATGGTCGATCTCAAATAAGTCTATAAAATGTTCAAACCTTTGGAGGTGTTTTTCAGTTGTGATGGCACCCATTTCTCCATCAAACACGGGTAGGTATTCATAGTTCTTTGGAGAAAAATCATGAAGGGAGTGGGGTAATCTTAAACTCCTGTATCTGTGCTGGGTATTGGAGGGTGTTGGATCAAGTACAAGAGATGGAGTATCAGCTTTGGTCTCATGAGTCTTATCAACCTGGTTTTGGTTATCACATGGCTCAGATGAGAGATTTTTATCAAAATCAGTAATAAACTGAGGAGATTTTTGTATAATATTAAGAGGATGATATGCAATTTCAGGGTTCTCATGATCATCATTTGCATGCATGTAAGTGAAGAAAAATTTGTCTAGCATGTTCAGGAAAGTACCAGAGGCAAATTATAACAAACAATATAATGCCTTGGAAAAAATCTAATTTTAATTACTTGTTTTCTTCCATAATTAATTTTCATACCTCTGTCAGGGATCTCATCTTCAGACAACGAATTCCCCAATGATGTTTCATAAGCTAGATTTCACATTGAGAGTGGAGTCTCCAGTAAAAATTTAAATTTCTAGATTCTTCAACCAATGGAATCACCTTCAAACTAGTTTTTTCATGTGTGGAGTCACCAGAGCAGGAATACAACCAATATGTTCCTAAGTGTCTGCTGCTCTCAGACCTTAGAACTCAACCATGTCGTTCTTTCCCAGGGAAAATTTTTCAATTTTATCCTGGGCAACAGCGCCAGACTGTTAGCACTCTGTAAATTTTGTCCGACTGGTAGACAAACGAAAGAGATAACTGTTTCAACCTACTTTAGAGTTGGGCACTAGCCTACTCAACTTAGAGAGGACTCTCATGTCACTGGGTATTTCTTTGGCAATGAGTGGCTAGATTTCAGTTTGTTTTAGGGTTTTTTATGAAGTTGTTGGCAAGGAAGGGGAGGGACACTTAAGGCTATGGAGTTGAAAGTAAATAAACAATAACAGGACATTAGAAATATCCAGAGGGGAAAGTCTAAATGAGGCAATGAATCTGAGTTGTAAATTGAAATTTGTAGGGCGAAAGAAGAAAAGGAAAACAATTAACCGCATCAGAGCATGATTGAAATGAATTCTGAATTAGCTAGGAGGAGAATCACATATTTTAAATCACTTAAGTTGAGATAATCATAAGATGAATTCTGGACCTTTGACTCTCCAATTTAAACAGAAGAAGATGCAAATGGAATTTTAAAGACACAAGAAATACACACTATGAGAGAAAACAAAACTCATATCACAGCCATTAGAATCTTTTGATAAAGAGTTCAAAACGCTTATGCAATATGTATTCAATTTAGCTCCAATAAATTACGAAGTCCTCCTGATACGAGGGCAAGCCCCTCTCTGGTCAGTCCTCCTCTCTTTTTTTTCACTTATATTTGGAATAATATATATAGATAAATTACATCTGGTATTCAAAACGAATCAACTTCCCTACAGTTCTAAAAATAGACATCAATTACAAAAAGGAGTAACGTATAACAACTGTACTCCTATTTTATAGGGAGATTTATAGATAAAACTGACATATTCAATATTTTCTCTTTGAACACCACATGTCCATATCATTACAAAATTCTCTGAAACATACTCAATTTATCCTAAGAACTATTTTAGATTAGCAATTTCTTCTTTTAAAGTTTCAAGCCAAGCCTATTGGTTTTCTCCAACTCTCTCAACCACCTCAGCTTTAACCTCTATCTTTTGTCTCTTGGTCCTTTTCCTTTTGACAACTCGCGTGTGATTCTCATTAGCTTATCCATTAATGATTAAATCCTTCATGATGGGATTTAATCTGATCTCTTTATTTGCTTCTGGCTCTTCTACAGCCTTTGTATGAAATTTCGTTGCTAATATCTGTGCAACCCGATTCTCTTTCTTCTTCAATGATGAATTTTTCATATTAGTTCAAAATCCTGGTTCACTAGAGGCCACTTGGTCTGCTTTATCCATTTTTCCTAGTTTTGCAAAAAACACAAGCTTATCTCCCTTAATTGTACATAAATTAGGAAGTTGATCTGGTTTGTAATTACCCTATTTAGGAATGAAGCGTTGATTGCACAAAAAAGATTAATGTCATCCATATTTTGAAAGACGGTCGTCATTGAGTACCAATCATAGATAAATAAGGAAAGTACTTGCAAGGACAACGACCTATCACACTTGACTATCAGTTTCAAATGATGAACCTTCGAATCAGTTTTATGACAGCACTTACTCGACATTGCACAGGCGTAAAATAGTCAAACAATTGTACTGATGTGATTTGGAGGGCCGTCAACTCTCCCCTTTCACATGCGATCTTCGAATGTGACATGTATCAAATGATTTTTTGACACGTGACATCGGGGTGGACTTGGGTGGATTTAGTCTTACCTACTCTTCCCCCCGATATGTGTCTGGTGGCATCGCATACCCTCGAAACAAAACCGCAGTATTCTTATCGGCCCGCCTCCAGGATATTAACTGGTGCGATATTTCTCTTCCTGATGTGTCTTTCGACCATTGATTTGGAAGTGCTCACGATCACGACATGTCGGGCCCCATCTAATCCACCTTTCCGCTATATTTAGCCCTGTTTTTCAGATGTGGCTTCATCTTCCAGTCTATCGCTCCTCCATACTAACTTAGCCTCCTGTTAAGTTTCGAGGCTGGGTCTCCAAAAGAAAATTTTATAGTGATAACAGGTTCCATGAATGTAGTAAGACCAAATCATCCGAAAATCCTTAGATGCCAATTTATTCTTTAAACACACATTAAACATCCAACCAGATTCGATAAATGAATATCGACTTGACTATTTGCAAAATATCACGTGAAAATGCTTATTTATCCATAAACTTCATTAACTGATGAATATAACTTGAGGAAATAATGAGTGTCAAAATAGAGAGATAACACAACAGAAAATAAAATAAGACTAATAATACTAGTGTTGATAATATCAAGTATGCATATTTTACAACGATGACTTTACAATACAAAATTTGGAGTCGCTCTTCAATTTTGTTGCTCAATCCCAAAAACAAACATTATCACTGAATTCCTCACAAAATTATGAGAAAAATGAGTATAAACTTGACTATGTTTTGAGCAGGTGCTTAAAGACCCCATTTTGCACGTATAATGAGACGATGGGTCTCATACATGAAAAATTGGACTAAGAGTTTTCATACATAGCATTTCTACACAGTATAGACATCGTCATCAAATTCCTCTTGAAAATCTTAGAAAAAATAGTATAAACGCTCTATACTTCCTTCAAAGAAATCAGTAGCATGCAAAATGAGGCAAACCAAAACTATGAGCACATATTGCACGGAAAATGAGACAAATTTGAACTTGGCACAAAAATATATGGAAAACCCACTTTTGGCATGCATTCCCATGTCCTATGAAGGCAGGGCATTGAGTTTATATAGGCCAAAAACTAGATCTAGGTCTGTTGGAATTGTACAATCGAAATTAATTATACAACCAAATTAATTCAATGCCATTAATTATCATAATATAAGTGGTTGGAATAGTGTTTAAAGTTTTGGAATATACTTTAGAGGTTCTGGGTTTGATCCACAATTTGGGCAA
>JZKD02S0064304.1:264032-277019 GCA_000966675.3 Picea glauca
TATATATATATATATATATATATATATATATATATATATATATATATATAATTCATTCATAGGAAGCACCAACTTCCCAATTCTCTAGCTACAATTGGAAGGGGGCTCCAACCCCCTATTCTGAGGCTCCAACCTGAAGGAAGCTACAACTCCATGATTCTCTGGCTCCAACCAAAAGGAGGATACGAGCCCCTAGGTTCTCCGGCTCTAACTGGAAGGTGGCTACAACCACCTAGTTCTCAGGCTCCAACCTGAAGGAAGCTCCAACTCCCTAATTCTCCATCTCCAATCGAAAGGAGGCTACAACCCCCTTTTCTTTCCTCGTCCTACCACCCTGAAATATAAATGTAGATCAATTGTCATAGACTCTGCCACTGTCACAAACTCTGTCACAACTCTGTCATTGTCTCTGTCTCTATCACTTCTATCATTACTGTCACTGTCACTGCCACTGTCACTGATACTATCACTATCACTGCCACTATCACTCATACTCAACCAAATCCTCTCACATGGATCATATATCAAAGACACCTCTCAACTATATTTCCAACAAACACATGCATCAACCAAGCATAATCCAACATCACCTCATACCATCACAAGATATGTGTCTCAAACATGTACCAACCTATACCATGCATCAACTTGTACCACAACTTGTACCATCAAGTGAATCAACTATGTACCATAACAAGTGCATCAACTATGTACCAAAACAAGTGCATCAATCATATATAATAACAAGTGCATCAATCATCTACCAAACTTTTACCATACATGATTACCTCTACCTTATACCATACCATTTTCCAACCATGAAATGTATCTCATATACCATATCAAACATCAAACCTATATTATACCATGTTCCATAAGATATGTTGAACAAGTAATACCAAGAGTATATCTCAATCAAGTACCATCACCACTAAGAGATGTCTCCTATGCATGTACTACCATATGCCAAGTGTATATCTCAATAATGTATCAACATCAATGGTTGACCACTAACACAACAACCATACACCTTGTACCAGTAAACCAAGAAGTGTACCAACAATGTATCTCACCCAACATGTACAATATACCATGAAATGTGCATCAACCATATGCCAAGAGTATGTGCCAAATTTGTACCAATCATGTATATAGATCTCCAACAAGTTCCTCATACATATACCAAAATGTATCTCAAATAATGTGCCCAATATCCAACATGCTCCTCAAACCATGTGCCTCAACCATATACCATATCACTCATGATGTGTCTCATTCATGCCATACACCATAACATCATCAACATGTAACCCTCAAAACATGCATATAAACATACATGTAACATGCATGGTGTATGTGATCACAAACTTGCAGACCTTCCTCAACTTCAACAACAAGAGAATAGCATCTTCATTAAACATTACCTTAGTCTCACAAGACTAGTTTTGGAATAGTCACAAACCCTAAATTTCAAAAACCATAACTCTGTACCTGTAATGAATAAATGTCTGAAACTTGTACAAAATATTTTTCAGTATCATCTCTACAATTCCTCCAACTTTCACTGCTTGGAACATCCCACAAAATGAGTTATAGAAAAAATGGTATACCTTGTTGAATTTTGTATTATTCTAGAGAGCGACCTTGTGGAGAATTCCACACGTGGAATATTTAATATATAGATATGAAAATAACACCCAATATACTAAGGAATATAAACTATCCAATTCATTTTGTCTCGCTAAATTTGGATCCTCTATGAATAAGTTATGACTGTTTTACCTAGAACACCTATTCGAGACTAGTTCCAGGACTGACCAAAAACCTTATCTTCCACAGAGTGTATATCCCACAATACAAGGAACTAGAACCAAAAATTTATACCACAAATACCTTGATATGTCTTCTCAGTATCCTTCAGGTTTTACTATCTGAATTGTTCTAGAAAAAACTTTATAGCGAAAATGGTGAGATGACCTGTAAATAATAGACCTTAGAACACATCCTCACAAAACTTCATCCTCCCTTGTAATTTCAAACTTCTTTACTTCATCTCCCCTTTGAAAAACGCCTCATATATACTTGGTGACCTCAGATAAGAATCACTTTATCAATTATATATATATATATATATATTCAATGAACTTGTGTGTATATGTAATGTACTTATAAGAGATTTCTTGAGGTGTATTTATACCTTTTCTCAGTAACCTCTTTCCTTAACTTTGAGACCACTTTCCTTAAATTTAGGGCTTCTTGAACACTTTGGGACCACTTTCCTTAAATTTAGGGATTCTTAAATTTTCTTGTTACAACCACTTTACCCTTTCATTCATTGACTTGTAACCAACTAGGGGACTTTTGACCATTTTTTGGGGCTTCCATATTCACAAGGCCATAACTCCTCAATCGTGAGGATCCACATGGCGTACCCCCTATCACCAGGAATGGCATGACATGCACTATCCATATATGATAGTATTACCTACAATTTCAGTTTCCTTCATGTCTTTATTCATCAATAAACTATGGGTCCCATAACCACACCTTCGGGGATACATGTAGACTACATAAAATGTACCCAATGAACTCATCATCAATCATTATCATACAAATTTCAATCAATTTAAAACATCTCTAGACATCCCCAAGGGTTTACATAAATCTATAATGGTTGACATCGATATCCAAGATCACTCTCCAAGGGTTGACATCAATGACAACCCACTGTCCAAACCATATGTACATCAATCTAAATCAACTATCCAACAAACTAGTTGTACGGTCATGCCACGTGGTGCTTGTTGGTACTGTCACGTCACTTCCAAGTCATTTCCATGTCAGCATATGAATGTTGATTGTACATGTCACATGCTACGTCATCGTATGGATGACATGTGGCACTTTTTTATTGGTCCACATGGGTGCCTAAAAATGCCAAAAATGAGTGACATGTGGCAACCTCTCATTCTCTTATGTCATCTTTATAATGTCAACATAATGTCATGATGTCAGCTATACGACCTGTATGGACAAGCCACATGGTAGTTTGTGGGCTTCCCACATGGCACCCCTGCTTGACGTTTTCCCTAGATTGACTAAACTTTGATTGACCATCACTTCTTCATACTAACTCCGTTCGAGGCAATTTTTGTGTCGTTGGAAACCTAACATCGAGATATACGCAATGAAGTAATTTTTGAAATCGTTTGAGATAATTCATTTTTGAGCATTTTAGATCCCCCTGGATTATTTTTTAGCGTTATAGATCCTCCTAGATCACCCAAGATCATTGGTCGTGGATTTGAATAAATTTAGTAGAGGATATTTTTGAATGTCTTTGTTATGTTCTAAAAAGAAATTATAACAGATTGTGTGTATGAAATTATTTTTTGGATTTAATGTATTTAATATTTGGGTTGGTTTTTAATGCCTCCATTATATAATTATGATCTACAAGGCCCTACATCTGCATCAAGTGGGATCATAGTGACTTGATCCTATTATTAAGACTCCTTAGTAGAAAATAGTTCGAGCAGGAGAGGAGTTATGGGTAGAATTGTCCAAGACATGAGTGGAGGATCCCATGCATGGTGTAGAAGTGGAGAGTTAACATTCATAGAGTCACTGGAAATCCTAGAAGATTGGAAGAGGAACTACAAAGCCTAGAAGACAACCAAAAGATGATCTAAGGATGTTATAGTAATTATGAGGATAGTTATGACTATAACAGATTCCATTGAAGTAGCATAAATAAGAGGTACTACCCAAGTAGAGGACAATGATGATGAAGTACAAGAGAGTGCAAGAAAATAACAAAAAGACCATGTGACTATGGAAGAGAGAATACTTAGAGAAATTAGAGGTGTTAGAGGTAAACAAAAAATTGAAACTCCTGTTTATTTTCGACATTAAATCCTATGGAATTGTTAAAAGGATGGGAGAAATGGAAAATTATTTTGACTTTGAACAAAGTATACATCTTAGGAGGGTTAGGTTTTCTTTTACAAGGTTGAAAAGTCATGCTTCTTTATGGTGGTATAAGTTGCAGTTGTAAATAAAATATGAAGGAAAAGAGAAGATTAAAACCTAGAAGGTAATGGTTTTTATCACCTCAAAATAGCTCACTTTAGCCACTTTTAGTAGTTATAAATAAAAAAACATCACTATTGTCATGGAAAAACCTCATCTTCAACCCATTTCCACCATCATATGACCTCAAAATTTCCATAATCACCCTATTCAGAGCCTAAACTTCACAAAAAGTGGCCAGCATAGATATTCCCCACATTATGTGCATGTAGACAATGCTTAAATTCCCCCCAAAAGTTGCACTGCCCCTTAAAATCACTAATTTTGAAAAAAATTATCCCCAATTAATGTGCCCAAATTCTTGTGATAGAATGTTAGTTACATGTGGACCATAAAAACCCCTAATTTCTATTTTTAATTTTTATCTAGTAATATCTAACCACTATAAGAAAGATTGTGTCAATGAGGGTTATCCATTACAAAAATATAGATAAATAATTTGAGGTCACTCCATCCATTCATACTCACTGCAAGTAAGTTTATGCTACCAAAATTCCATAGGAATATTCAGGATCCATTCCTTTTTATCTCATATTTCTAGCATGTTTTCCTTATTGATCTACCAAAGTTGGAGTTACAAATACACCAAGGAAGCGAAGGACCCTTCCCAAGGAGGGGCTATGGATCTCATTTGAATTCAACAAGCCTATCCACCAAGTGCTAATTTGTTGTCCTCTCGTTGTGGTAATAGAAAACTTGCATTATTTCACTTCCTTTGTTCATATTGGGTAAATATTTATTCAATCTTTGTTTTTCATGTCTTATATGACCTAGGGTTTGAATCTAGGGTTTTATTATTGAACTCTTTAACCATTCATCTATGCCTCAATACACAACCATTGAGCTTAAGGCTTTTCTTTCACACTTCTGACATCTACCCACCAACAAAGGTAGAAAAGTTGATTATAAAATTCCTACCTATAGATTATGGTTTAAAGTTGTTTAGGAGGTTGCAAAATTTGAAGCAAGTTAAGTTGATGGTAAAAGAGTCCTTGAGTAATTATAAATACTTTGAATAAGGTCTAGAAAAAATTATGAGAGTCTAGAATCCATTGCTAGGTGTGTGAATTGTTTGATTTAATCCAATCAACATGATTCTGATGTGTTAAATTTTCATTCAAGTGTAGAGGATTATGAAGAAACCTTGATAATTGAGGAAAAAATGCGAATAAAGTAACATAATATGAAGGAAAGGTCCAATATTTGGGATATGATAGGTAAAGGAAAAGAAAGAAGAAAGTCAAGCAATATCTAGCACTATGGATCATCTTGATAAAAGGATATTTGATTATGATAGGGGAAGAGGGTCATCAAGAGGTGGAGGTCGAGGAGGTAGATTTGAAGACATTCATTTCATATGTCAAGTGAAAGGGAATTTGGAATTTGAATTCCTTGAATTGTTGATGGAAGGGAGAAGAAAATAGGTAAGAACTCATATTATTAAAGTAGAACCAACAATAACAACAAGTGAAATGATTGATGTGAGGTTAGAGAAAAAGGGAAAATTTGATGACGAGGAAAATATTTTTGTAGATTGAGAAAGAGGTTGACAAAGAACATGTTATCCCCCATTTATAGGGATAACTAAGTATATGATGTCTCGAGCCCTAAGGTTGCAGACATGGAGTATCAAGAGGCATCCCAACATGTAGAACCCTTCATTCACCATACATCACCATTTGACAATGGAAACAACGTCCACGACACTTGGCCTGGATCATAGAGGATAGTGGGTATTGCTCCATGAGGTAACAAGTATGGTATTATGGTAAGTTTCATTCTAATAATTCAAGCATTTGAATGTGTTGCAAAGAATCATGTCTTTATTTTGAAAACATTTTCTTGGAAATTATGTTTTTTTCCCTATTTCACCTTGGTGAGTGTCATGGTTTCCTAGTAAGTGGAAACCTTGGGGAAAGGGTTGATACCAGGGGGTCTCCTTGAAGGATCATCATACCATTCCCACTCATACTTCCCACGGTCCATCACTTCTTCCCCTCCATTTTCCCATATTTTAGGTCTTCAAGATTATTAACCCAAGAAGGTCATGTACCTTGTTTCATGGGGAGAAGGGGATGAAGGCCCAGAGGTAAATGTAGCTGGGAAAAGATAAAATCAAATCATAACCTTCTAGATGATTTCCCAAGAGGTCTTGAGAATGACGAAATTTTTCTCTTAAAAAATTGGAATACCTACAAAAGCAAGCTCACATTATATAGATGTCCCACTTGTTGAGGTGTGTACACAAATGGGGTACCCATTTATTTCCATGCATATGGCATTTTGTGTACCTCTAGCTTTGAGTGATGTTGCAGTACTCTTTTCTTTCCATGTCTTATAGTACCCAATTTTTTTGGAATTCAATTAAATAATGCAAAATGAATGGACTTGGAAAAATGTTGCATCGCAAACAAAGGGCAACACACTCTCTACAAAGGAAACCATAAATGAGACAATACGAGCCCTTGTATGTCATGAAACCACATACCTAGCCCCCATCCACTCCACATTCATTGCACTGCCTAGAGAGGTTTATCCTCAAAAAATTATCCTACTTGAGGAATCCGTTTACCCAATAGGGAACTATGACACCCCTCCCATATATAAATTTGGAAAATTGTATAAGGTCTTTGAGAATATGTGTATTTTGAAAAGGGGGGATTTGATGCACATGTTTGGGTGGTTCTTTAATTAGATATGGATCACTTAGAATGATATTATTACTTGTGGACCCTTGGATATCATACTTTCTTGTCTTTGCAAGTCCTTGACAGGTGACAACCTGATCGTGGAGGCACAAGGTTACTTGGACCTTCACTTGGGGCATGACACCTACAGGATGGATGATGTGCCCCCTCTCCTTGGAAATGATGGAAGAGGGACGTTTCCTTTGGAGGAAATTAAGTTTCCCTTGGTGGTGACTCACTATCCTTCCCATACCCAATTTTTTCCTTTGGATGTTGTATCTCTCTCTCTCTTCTGGGTTATGATGTCACACTTGGGAGGCTAGGGTTTTGGTGGTGTTGGTGACTTGATGATGACTTGGTATTTTTTATGGAGGAATACCCTTGCACCATGGATATTAGGCCTTTTGAGGCCCAAAAACTCTCTCAAGCTACTCAACGAATTGATTTCTATGACAAAATGTCACCCCTAGGGGGTATGACGCCATCTTTTAGGGCTTGTTTCTTTTGTAATTTTGAAATTAATTTTTCAAAGGGGAAAATTAGGAGGTTGACATCCCTAATTTTGTTTTTACCCTAAATTTAAGTGGAAAAACTAAATTTAGAATTTTTTGTATAAATAAACGCCTTATGACATTTCGTTTTAACACAACTCACTTGAGGCTTATACCTCTCTTGGCTGAAATTTGTGCCCCTCTTGGGAATTTTCTCCATCCCTATTTCTTGAATGCTTTGTGTATGATGAAACTTGAATATTGGAGAAAAAAATGGTGTGCTATCTCTTGGATGCTTGGTTCTTTCTATTCTAGTGGGATATTCTTGGTAAATTAGGGTTTATCTTACTATCTGTTGAAATTGGTAATAAATTTCTGCATATTGTTATTGTTTCTTCTTATTTCATGGTTATTTTAATATAAAACCTAAGAGTATAAGGGAATACACCCTCTACCAAAATCCATCCTTATCATGAACAAGCATGTTTTAGCAAAGGTTGCTAGAAGGAGTAAAATGTAATATTCCTGATACAATATATTATGTAGAATAGAAAATATCTAGCAAGAAATGACATAATAATAATGATTTGTCCAAAAAATTATTAGAAGAACCTCAGAATAACACCATAATAATCATGAGGAAGAGAAACTTTATTATGATAGCTATGTTCACTTGCCCCTTCGAGGGGGAAACCTCCAACAGATCAAAGCTCTATCACAATAATATCCAAGACAAGACTTCTCATACCCTTGACTCTTATTTATACTAAATATATCTATCAGAAGAACCATATAGAGGAATATATTCTAGAAGAAAAAGATTCTATTATGTATTCTTACATTTGACTTATTCTTCCTTATTTCTAGGCTTTATTAATATTGGCCTTTATTACATGGAAAATATATTATTCTACCTACATGAGGAGTTAGGGAGGTTAGGTCGCTAACATGCCCTCCCCCTTAAAAAAATGTTTTGTGCTCAAGGATTGAGATGAGGAAATTGATGTAGAATGTTAGTTATCTCCTAGGTGGCATCTACTAGAGTTTTAATCTTTCCACTGTACTAACACTTCCTTGATGGTGTGGTGATGGAGACGATGCTCACGTTGATTCAAAATTGCTTGGGGTTGCAACTAGATGGAGCCTTCTTCATCCAACTCGGGAAGACTGGTTTGCGTTTGACACTTAGCTAAAATCACCTTCTTTAAGCATGAGACATGAAAAAGAGGATGGATCTTAGAATGATATGGAAAAGCTAATTGGTAGGTGACTTGTCCCACACGTTTGAGAACTGTATATGGACCATAAAATTTAGGTGAAAGTTTCTGGAAATGGTCAGCCTTGAGTGAAGTTTGCTTATAAGGTTGCAATTGAAGAAACACCTATTCCCCTTCAACAAATTGACGTTCAGAACGAACTTGATCAGTTTGTTGCTTCATGTGATTCTGAGCTATGACGAAATTCTCTTTGAATGAACAGAGAATAGCTTCTCGAATTGTAAGAGTGCAGTCAACCTCCTGAACCTTAGAGACTCTTGGCATGTATGAGATAACTGAGGGTGGATTTTGTCCATATATTGCTTCAAAATGGGTCATGCAAGTAGATTTATGGTAATATTTTTCGTACCACCATTTATCTAGTGGTGAGTCATGAGAGGTGCTGCAATTTTTCCATAATTCTTGAAAAACTTGCAATAATAACCTGTTAAACCTAGAAAACCACGCAATATTTTTAGATTCTTAGGTCGAGGCCAATCCTGCATTGATTCAATTTTCTTTGGATTCACCCTGACACCATATTTTCCAACAATATGACCCAAATACTCCACTTCCGAGGCTCCAAAATCAAATTTAGATTTTTTGAGGAAAATTTGGTGTTGAGAGAGTAGATGAAGAACTTTATCCACATGAGCAAGATGGTCAGTCCATATTTTACTATAGATGAGAATATCATCAAATAAGACTAAGACAAAATGATGGAGAAAAGGATGGAAGACATTATTCATGAGGCTTTCAAAGGTGGATGGAGAATTATATAAGCCAAAGGGCATGACCAAGAACTCATAGTGGCCCTCATGAGTTAAAAAGGTAGTGTTAGGAATGTCGATCTCTTTCATAAGTATTTGGTGATAGCCAGAATGAAGATCAAGTTTAGTAAAATATTGGGCACCACTTAATTCATCCAAGAGATCATCAATGACAGGAATGTGAAACCTGTCTTTGATGGTTAGTTTGTTGAGGGTGTGAAAGTCAAGAAACATGAGCCAAGAGTTTTCTTTCTTAATGACCATGACCATAGGAGAAGAAAAGGGTCTAGTACTAGGATGTATAACACCTGTGGCGAGAAAATATTTTGACAATTTTCTCAATTTCATTTTTCTATGCAAAGGGATGGCAGTAGGGATGAACATTGGGACGAAGGATTTCAGGGAAGAGACGAATGGAATGATCATGAAAACCATAGTAAGGGGGAATTCCTTGGGGAGTAGAAAAAATAGATTGATGTTTGGAGAGGATGGAATGGAGGTCAGGATGCATAGATGGTATCTCAAAGGCTTGAATGGAATGGAGTTGTGCAATAATTCCTGAATGCCCTTTTTTGAGGAGCTTTTCCATGTGATGGAAAGTTGGAACTGATGATCGCAGGGGAACCGACTGTGATTCCTTGGAAATTATATTGTTGGTCCTACTGGGTGAATTGCATGGTTAATTCCTTAAAATCCATGGGGATGGGACCCAAACTCCTCAACCATTCAACACCTAGAACAATGTCACAACCACCCATGTCGATAGAAAACATATGATATTTCATGTTGTACTGGACAATTTTGAGACACACATTTTCACAACGCCCCCCACATTTTATGGAACCTCCATTGGAAATCACGATTTGAAATTTATTGATGGCACAGATATAGTAATTAGTTTCTTGGGAAATACGGTGATGAATAAAATTATGGGTGCGGCCAGTGTCAATGAGGATGATGACTTTTTGATGCTTAATGTAGCCAATTAACTTGAGGGTTTGGGGAGCCGAGAAGCCAGTGAGATAGTTCAGGGAAATTGTTGGTTCAACTTTTGGAGGGTCTGTTGGTGGGGCCAGATTAGTTGGGTTAGGGGACTCGACCATAGGAGGAGCCTCAACCTCTTCTTCAGAAACATCTTTAGATATGTCCATAAAGATATTTTTTTCCTTACACTTGTGCCCAAGGAAATATTTGTCATCACAATTATAACAAAGTCCCTTGAGTTTGCGTTCAGCCATTTCAGCCCTAGTCAATTTCTGGATCTTCAGTGAAGTAGAAGGAGGGGTGGGAGTGAGAGGTTTAGGGTGAGGAATAAAAGAGGGTTTTCTGGTTTGAGCAGAGACAACTTGTTTTGCTTCCTTATCTATTTTAGTATCTTCCACCCAACTATGAGGGTGATCCATGAGGATGTGCACACAAATATCTTCCTTGATTCCACTGATAAAGCATTCTCAGAAAAAAAGCATCAGACATGCCCTCTGTGCAGAAATCCAAGCACTCAAAAGTGGTTATAAAGTATTCCACTGTGCCATATTGTTTCAACTTGGTCAAGCAGCCTAAATGGTGGGTGTCAGCATTGAAGCATTCATAAATCTCTAAAAAAAAATGTGTCCAACCCACATACCCTTGGCCGACATTTTTTCGTAATTTCCACCATTGCCAATGTTCCTGATCTAGATGGAGAACAACATGCCAAAGTTTGGCTAACTCATCAGTAATTTTATACAAAGAGAAATAGTGTTCCATTTGGGTGACCCAACAGGTGGGATTTGAGCCATCAAATCTGTTCACATCCACTCGAGGAAGCATGAGTTCCCATTGAAAGGGAGGGGATTGAAAATTATAGGAATGGGAGGAATATTTAGTCAAAGGTTGGTCAGATGAGTCTATAGGAATATTTAGTTTATTGAAGAGATTGGCAGTGAAGGATTCAAGTTGGGTAGAAATGTCATGTTTTAAGTTGCCCATTTGGGAACTGAGTTTCCACACTTCCTGTTGGGTCTCTTCAAAATTAGAGGAAAAATTATTGAAATGATATGAGAAGGTATTGAAGCAGGCTTCCAAGTCTTGGTTACGGGTGTTGATCATGAAGAACGGAGTGGGTGGGACAACTTAGAAAAAAGTGTTACGGTGAAGGTATCACAATGATTAGGGCGAAGAGGGGAATTTAATGGGGTAGGTCCCAAATAAGGGATGTCAGAAGAGAGAAGGACCGCAGGGGAAAAAAAGTGGAAAATTGATAGGTGATACTATGATAAGAATGAGAAAAGGAGTCTAATGGGGTAGGTCTCAAATAATGGTACTGGGAGGTTCCAGATGCTTGATTTATTTTATTTTCTTTTTTTTTTTACTTCTACGAAGTTATACTTTGAACTGAATAATATTGTAGAGGCAAAATGCTAGAATTCTTAACAGGAAAAAAGATGTAGTAATTTCACCACCCCAATGCATACGGCAAGGTTGTATTGCAATAGATATTTTTTGTTCTTGTTTTTTTTTTTCTGTTCCCAAGGGTTAGGGTTTGCAGGGAATCTACCGTCAAGGATTTTCCTTGTACTATAGCTATATTATATACTTGCAAGTTCCAACAGTAGTTCTTGGCCCAATATCTCAGGGCACCAACTAAGGAGGATAGACCATACCCTTAGTCCTACTACCCGACTAGCCAGGTACTAGAGAGTCACTTCCCGAGTGTTGTTCTTGATGACACTATAGTAGTAAGGAGGTTAATTGTTTTATCTACGGAGGGCTTCCAGATGCCTAGGACAATCGATATACAGGTGTTTTCTGATGCGCTACCACTCGAAGCGATACCAACAAGGGTTACAAGGGTAGCAAATAGATGTGCACTTAAGTACCACTTGTATTTTTTGTGTGTATTACTTCCTGGTCATGGGTTTATGCGCATAATGACGGATCTTTGTAGCTTAAAGACGTCGGAATACGTCTCTACCCTGGAAAAAAAAAATTACACACAGTTTCTGACGGCAACCGCACTCTCAGCAGTCGGTCACCCCACCAGGACCCTCTCACTCTACGGCCCGAAGAGTCTAAGCTCTTCCAACTCCTCCTCGGGATTTTTTATCACCCACAGTCGTCTCGGGAACCTTCCCTTTTTGAACTCGGGAAGTTGGGTTTCGCGGACTCGCGAACCTTATGTGCACCTTCAGTGCAACATGAAATCTCCGAATCCCGATTCGCGATGTCAACGGTCAACACTCCGGACCTCGGGGATTCTACTGTCGGGATATCGGTGGGTGAGAGGCAGGGAGGTACTTACCTTTCGGATCCCCGAACCCCGATATGCCGATATACCTCCACGCGGCTCCCCCTGACGTCCGGGTCCCACACTGCCACGTCCCGTCGGGACTTTGCGACTCGCGGATTCACAACTCCAAAACTCCAGCTTTTGGAAACCCCGAATGCCGAAAGTCCGATACTCCAGATCTGTGCCACCTGTCCATGCTAGGATCAACGGCCTCGATCAACTCGGGAAATCGCCCTTCGCGAGTTCCATGTGCATGGGATCCTCGCCCTCGCCAATCCCGATTTTCTGAAGTGCGATGGAAATGGGTTTCCGTGCACTTGGGGCTTAAACCCTTCGCTACTCCTCCCAGATCTGGCGGTCCATGGAGTCTCGTGGAACTGCCCAACGATCTCAAGTCGTCGATTCTCTTCCTCTTCGAAGAGT
>JZKD02S0064304.1:277459-311745 GCA_000966675.3 Picea glauca
CACATACAGACATGCATATAATGACAGACTGGTGCAGGAAAAACTGCTCTGTATTAATAATGGCAAATGCCTGTATATTTTACAAGGTGTTCTCGAGCTCTCCTCAGCTCTACATCTCAACCACGCTCTCTCTCAAAACGAGATCTCCCTATCTCTTAGACCTGAGATGCTCTTAGCGCTTCCCTCCAGGATTTACCTACTCTAATTAATTACAATGAATGGTTGTCTAGTCTGCTATATCAGAACTAGATCTCAGCTGATCTACAATAAATGCCTATCTTATCTACAGCCTGCGCAAAGGCATGGCATTCATGGCTCACCAGCCTAAAACATTTATTACATTCAATTAAAATTCAAAAATGAGGCTGCGCCTCCCTTTCAGCCCTTCATGAGTGCGCGCTGACGTGGCTGACTGGCTGGCATGGAGAGATGCTCCTGCATCAGTTTCTTCCAAGGAAAGCACTCTAATACCACTTGTAATATTCATGATACAATGTATTATGAAAAATATAAAATATCTAGCAAACAATGACAAAATAATAATGATATGTCCAAAAAGGTATCAAAAGAACCTCAGAAAAACACTAGAATAATCACTACGAAAGAGAAAATTTATTATGATAGCGATGTTCACTTGCCTCTTCGAGGGGGGAACCTCCAGCAGAGCAGAGCTCTATTACAATAATCTCCAAGACAAGACTTCTCATACCCTTGACTCTTATTTATACTAAATCTATCTACCATAAGAATAATATAGAGGAAGATATTCCAGAAGTGGAAGATTCTATTAGCTATTCCTACATTGGACTTATTCATCCTTATTTCTAGGCCTTATTAATATTGGCCTTTATTACATGGAAAATATATTATTCTACCTACATGAGGAGTTAGGGAGGTTAGGTCCCTAACATAAAAGGGATTACACCCTCTTAGATTTACCTTGCTATTTTTGTTTTCTCTAGGAAGTAAAAGGGCTTACACCCCTAGATAAGTAATAAAACTAGATCTTACACAAGAGACTCCATCACGCAATTTAAGGATGGATTTTTTTTTAAATGTAGAAACCTTGGTGAATATTACTAATCCTTCATATGTCAACTATAAATGTTTGGCAATATGTTTGTAAAAATATTCAAATTTCTAATTATTTTATATAGTTTTTATAAAATTTTGGTGATTTTTAAGGTAAAATAATTTTATCCTATAGAATTTGAGCGAATCATTTTTAAAATAGCGAATCTAATTTTTGGAAAAACCATGGAAAATTAGCCCATCAGAGAAATTTATCCCCTAAAATCATCCTTGATGAAATTGACTAGGTACTAATCTAATTGCATTGTAGATATAAAATCATTTCATCGGTATACATGAAATTGCGAGATATTGCATTTGTTCAAGTTGGAATATTTTCTTAATGTTATAAGTTTTCTTATTCCCTAAGAGCATCCTATTTTATCCAAGGAATTCATTGTTTTAATAAATTTAATGCTATAGGGATTAGGGTTTCAACAAAACTCACCTAAACTCTTTCATTGCTCATTATTCTACCATTAAAATTTGCTTGCAAGCTGCCATAACTGGTCTACTTGTCAATTGCTATATTTTGGGTGGATTGTTTTTTGATTTTAGTGGTTATATTTTTCTACTGTAGCAATTGTTAGCTACAGCCATAAGGTTTCCCTAATGCATTTCTTACAACACCATTTTTCATCTCTAATATATCACCAAAGCTTGTGCTTAAGTATTGGAATGTTATCTACATGTTTGGTACTTGATCATATAATAATTGTTTGATTCTTTTGGGGGTTAAATTTACAGCTAGTAACACATTCTATTGTTGATATGTATATATTTATATAGTGTTGCAGTTGGGACAACATGATTTTCTTGCATGTCCCCATTGATTTTAAATATTTTATCTCGATCAATTGTCTTGTTTCAGGAAGGGATAACACTGTGGTGTAGGTAATCAATGCTTGGAAACCATTATTCACTAACAATAATTCATCTCCAAGCCTTTATCATTCTCCAAATATAATCTATAGGGGTTTTCACCACCATATTCTCACTTTCCATCTCAATCCCCCTAGGGTTACCAATATTCCCCCCTTGTGGTGATTTATCATCACTAAAGCGAGGAGAGTGTCTATATAAGGTGATAGTGGGTAGGTACTCTCATAGTTGTCACACTCTTGTGATTTGCATTGTGTTTTTCCCAACCTACAATCTGTGTGATAAAATTTTGGTGCCATTGCTAGGGAGGATTTTGAATCCACTTTTGAGCCCTAATGACACTTTGGAAAGATTTGATCTCAAAGATTTTACCCATAACTTTCTTAGCGACTCCATTGAGGGAAGATACCCTCTCCATTTTTTATGAACACTAAGTTCAGTTGGCGACTCCATTGAAGCAACATCCCAGATAATGGAACTATGACATTAAATGATTTAACATGGGTGTTCCATAAGATGTACCCTTCCCTTGATATCCAGAATGTTCCTACATATCCAAATCCTTACTCTACAGGGTGGAATAAGAATTTTCCAAAGTTTAATGGTGATGATACGGATTTTATGAGCAGAATGAAATGAATACAGATTATTAAAATATGGTTAACATAGAATAACAGAGATACAGTAAAATTGTTTTTCTATTCAACAAGGAAATAAGATGAAACTGTAAAATGCAACGGAAAACAAGCTTGCTGGAATGGTGGTGGCTTATCTCTGAGAAGAAATGTGACGGTTGCACTCATTTGACAGAAGATGATTACAATGAGAATATGAAGGCCTTTTTACAATAAACAGGAATGTCAAAAACCCTAGACATCCAAAAACCTAACCCTAGGCGATGAAGCACAAAAAGTCATGTGGGAACCGTTTGGCTAAGTTAGTACATCAACTTCTCGGGGTCGTAACTTTTGCATACGATCTTCGTTTTAGGAGCATGATATCCCCTTGCAAAGGTATCATCGAGGAGATTCATTTTGGGGGCTCAATCAGAGCCTTTGACTATCATTGATAAGATCTATCCCAAAAACCTTCATTTAGGCCCTCAAAATGGCCCCGGAAGTTAAAAACTGTAAAAATAGTAAATTGCCAGAAAACTGTTTTGAGTGAGTTGGAAAAGGTAGGTGGCCATCGATATCCACCTGGATCAATCCTCCCTCCTTAGGAAGCAATGGTCTCCATTGCGTTGATTTCCCCCATCAGATGACGAAATTTCTGTTGAATTTGGCCCCGAGTGAGCCACTTGCCTTAATGTAGGAGTTGCCCTTCTTTGACAACTCGATAAAGATGGATCCTTTGTTCTCGAGTGCCCTTGATCTGTGTGTCCACAATCTTATCACTAGATTATTTTTGCATGTAGTCAGGTTTGAGCTTTGTTAGTTTCAACTTCTTTGCTATCTCTGAGATGTTCAATAATGGTGGGAAATATGGCCGAAGGAGATCCATGTTGAAGACTGGGTGCAAGACAAGGAAAGGGCAAATGTTGAGCTCAAAATAATTGTCACCCACAACCTTGGTGATGGTGTATGAACCATAACGGAGTGGGAGGAGCTTCTGATGGGGCCCTGTAAGGAATTCTTTCTGCAAGTGTAGCCAAACTTTGTCTCCCACCTGAAACTTATGTGGCACCCAATGTTGATCATGGTGTTGCTTGTACTTGGCATTAGACTTATGTAGAATATCCTAAACCTATTGGCGGATGTGTTGGATCCTCTCAATGAACCGGGTGGCTTTGTCATCTTCTGGTGGAGTAGGGGACGAGTCGGATGAGGTGGTCACCAGGGGTAGTGCAACATCCATGGGGCCCAATGGTTGGAATCCCAACCCCACCTGAAAGGCGTTGTGGCCAGTTGAGTTATGCAGGGCTCAGTTGTAGCTATGTTGGACATAGGGGAGACTCTCATCCCATGTGAGGGGGTGTTTTGAATTGTACATGCACAGTATATGTACAATCATCTGATTTACGACCCCAAATTGGCCATCTGTCTAGGGGTGGAAGGCAGTGGATTTGGTGAGCTTGGTATCTAGCAGTGACCAGAGGCTCGACCAAAATGTGTTGAGGAATTGACTATCACAGTTTGAGATAATGGTTTGTGGGATCCCAAAATGTACCCATAGTCATTCAAAGAATATCATGGCAGTGGCTTCTGATGTGTTGTTCTTCTTGCAGGCGGATAGAATCACCATCTTGGAAAAGCGATCAACAACCACAAAAACACAGGCATTTCCCCTCTTGGTGGATGAGAGGCCCGACATGTAGTCCATTGATATGGATTCCTGTGGCCTATTAGGAGTGGGAAGAGGGGTGTACATGCCTTCTTTCTTAGTGGTCAGTTTGGCAATAGCACAGGTGGTGCAGGACCTGATATACTTTTCGACATCCTGTCGAAGTTTCATCTAGTAGAAATGTTTATGCAGCATTGCCATTGTATTTTTGATGCCAAAGTGTCCTACCACCTGACTATAGTGAGATTCCCAAATAAGCTTCATGCACTCACTTGATGGAACGTAGATATGGCCCAGACAGCACAACAACCCATCTTGAAGATGGAAATTAGCGACCACTGAGTTGGCGCCCAACATTTGGTAGGTGGTGGAGAAGTCAGGGTCTGTCTCGTAGAGGTGGTTTCATCAAGAGGTCTCGTGGTTGCATGAGTCTAGCACCGTGGTAAGTGTCACAACTGGAGGTCGGCTGAGGAAATAAACAACTTGGTTGGTACTCCCTATTTTATACTTGATGTTGAGGTGGAACTGTTGTAAGTATGTGGACCACTTCTGATGGCGGTCATTCTATAATTTTCCTTGGGTCTACATGAACTGTAGTGGCTTGTGATCAGTGTGGATGATTGTCTCCTTCCCAAGAATATAATGTATCCACTCATGGCAGGCTTGCACAATGGAGTACATTTCTTTGTCGTAAGTAGGGTACTTACGGACAACATCTAATAGTGTCTCACTATGATATGAAATGGGGTGGCTGTGTTGAGTGAGAACAATGCCCACAACATAGTCTAAAGCATCTGTCTCGATCGCAAATGGAAGTTGCAGGTCCGGTAATGAAATTACTTGGGATGAGAAAATACACTTATTCAATTCATTAAAGGCTTGTTGTTGGGATAGGCCCACACAAATTTTACCTTACCACCACCCCTGGTTACTTGGCTGAGGGCCCATGCAATATGAGAGAATCCCAACACGAACCAACGATAGAAATAGGTGAGGCCCGAGAAGCTCTGAAGTTCAGTGAGTGTGGTCGGGGCTGGCCAGTCACGAATGACCTGGATCTTGGTTGAATCCACATGAACACCATGTCGATCAACGATCTAGCCTAAGTAATGGACCCTGTCCATACCGAAGGAGCATTTTTCCAAGTTTTCATATAGTTTGTTTTGTCACAGGGTGTGCAAAAACTGTTGAATATGCTACAAGTGTTTTGCCCAAGTCTTGTTGAGATGAGGATGTCATCTAGATACACCACTACAAAATTATTGGTTAAAGTTCATAGGCTATTGTCCATCATCCTTATAAAAGTTGTTGGAGCATTTGTCAAACCAAAGGGCATGACCAACCATTCAAAAAGACCTTCTTTTGACTTGAAGGTGGTCTTCCATATATCTGTCTTTTCTATTGGGACCTGGTGGTAGCCAGACTTCAAATCAATCTTACTGAAGTATTTGGCCCCTGTGAGTTGATTAAGGCGGTCGTCTATTCAGGGAATTGGGTATCAGTTTCAGAATTTGATTTTATTCAGGGCCCGGTAATCAATGCAAAGTCGCGAGGTCCCATCTTTCTTCTGCACCATCACGATTGGGCTCCCACAAGGCAATGAGTTGGGACGTATGTGCCCCTTGTGGAGCAGTTCTTGGATCTACCTCTTGATCTCCTCTTTTTCTAATAAAGAGTGGTGGTAGACTAGCCCATTGGGTAGTGGTGTGTCTGCGATCAAATTGATGGGATGCTTGACCTGGTAGTGCAGAGGTCCCCCGGTAGGAGAGAAGAATATATCTAAGTTGTGTGCAGAGATAGGTCACAGAGGCCTTGTATGTGGCTATGATATTTCACTCACTTTGAGACAGAATCACGAAGAAGAAAAATTTCTCGGTCTGACAGATGACCTTCCTGCATTGCTTGGCAAATATCAAGTAAATATCAGTAGGACAGACTTCCTCGAGTATCCTGTACAATTTCCTGTTCAAAGTAATAATAACACTACGAGGCCTAAAATCATATACAACATGATGTTTCCATAAATAAGGTTGGACAAAAAGAACATTACAAACTTTTAGAGGAGAAACATCACACAATACCTCATCTTTGAAGGGCTTGATGTTGTACGACAGTTGGCATTGTTGGTTGACGTGGAGATCGCTTCCTTGGCGGAGCCATCCAATGGTTTAGGGTTTTGGGTGTGGCGTTGTCGACAGGGACAGCCGCTTGATGACCTATTCTGAGATGAGTTTCTTATGGCTACCGCTATCAACGATGAAGTGAAGTGGGGTGCCTTTTACCGACATCTGTGAATGGAAGAGGCGCTAGCCTTCTTATCGCTCATCTGGTTCACCAGGCTGGAGCTTGTTGGTAGCAACGATGGCACTAGATTCTTCGTCAATGATTCGTCTTCCCCTTTCTGGTTTTGAATCAGAGTTAGAACCTGCATTTGATTCAGAGACTTTCACTTCGCCCACCAGCAACTTCTTTGAGTGGCAGTCAACAGTGTTATGCCAAGGGATCTTATGGAAGTCGCACTACTTCCCAGTATCTTTCTTTGTCTTTCTAGTGTCCTTCTTTGCTTGCGGCTTGGACTGGTTGTCCTGATACTATCCATATTTTCTCTATCCTTTCTTCTATGGGTTGGGGCCACTCCTTCCTGGCTTTTTCTGTGAGGGTTTCCCAGACCCAAATTGTCGCATCTTTTGCTTAAGCTTCTTCTCTATTTTGACAACGTATCAGTAGGCCGCACCCAAGGACGAGATGTCTAGAAATTCCATTTCATTCTGGATGTATCTATTCATAGTACCGCAATACTTGAGCACCATATTTCACTCTGAATCTTTGATACCTAGCTTGGTGTGCAAGGTATGGAAGATATTTGTGAACTCTGGCACTGCTTGGTCTCTTTCTTGCCACAATTTGGTCCATTTGGTATACAAGTCGTCATAAATTTTGACAGGGTAGTATTGTTCCTTAATAACATCCCTAAAGGATTCCCAGGTGGCTGCGACTGTAAATAATGAGGGTTCCTCTATTTCATTTTTCTCACAGAAATTTTCCCACCAATATTTGACATGGGGAACAGCTTTGAGGAGTGAAAAATTAATATTTTCTCTATTCAAAAAGTTATGGATAGAAAAATACCCTTCTAGTAGATTCAACCACTTGTCTATAACATCCGCATCTATCTGACCTTCAAATAAAGGAATATCAAGGTTGATTTGTACCTTGAAGGGGGTGGCTCCTCCGCTCGAGGAAGATGCGTCGCATGTTGGTAGCGACCGAAGGATTTTGCGTGAGGGATTCCTCAAGAAAATTTTTGAAAGGATCTCTTGTCCCATCATCTTTCTTTTATCCTACCATGAGAGGTCACTTGGATGTGTGAGAGATTTTTTCCTCAAGAGAAACAAGCTCGAGACTCAATTTTTTGGACCCTGACCTCATTGGGGACATGCATTAAGACGACAAGGAGAAGATCGCTCTGATACCACTGGTCTGTATTTTATGAGAAGAACGAAATGAATACATATTATTAAAATATGATTAACACAGAATAATAAAGATACGGTAAATCTGGTTTTCTATTCAATAAGGAAATAAGATGAAACTGTAAAATGCAGTGGAAAACAAGCTTGCTGGAATGGTGGCGGCTTATCTTTGAGAAGAGATGTGATGGTTGCGCTCATTTGTGAGAAGATGATTACAATGAGGATCATAAGGAATTTTTACAATAAATAGGAATTTCAAAAACACTAGACATCCAAAAACCTAACCCTAGGAGATGAAGCGCCAAAAGTAATGTGGGCCCCGTTTGGGTAAGTTAGTACATCAACTTCCCGGGGTCATAACTTTTGGATACGATCTTTGTTTTAGGCGCACGATAGCCCGTTGGAAAGGTATCATCAAGGATATTCATTTTGGGGGCTAAATCAGAGCCTTTGGCTATCATTGAGAATATTGATCCTGAAAAACCTTCGTTTAGGCCCTCAAAATGGCCCAGAAGTTAAAAACTGCTAAAAATAGTAAATTGCCAAAATTGCTAGAAAATTGTTTTGAGCAAGTTGGAAAAGGTGGGTGGCCACCGATATCCACCTGGATCAGGTGATCCAACCCTATTGGTCACCCATGTTGTGAATTATTTTAAATATTATTCAACTTTGAATATATTACACTATGACATACTAATGTGACTTTTTGTAGCATCTCTAGAGCTGAGACAAAATAAGTGGATCATGTATTCATGTAATTCAAGGAGACATATTCCTCCACAAGGCTAATTGAAGAATTTATCAGGTGTTGGGGCCCAACTTCTCAAAATTTGCAAGATACGTTCCAAGAGCTCAAGGACGCTCTTTATAGGGAAGGTTCTCTAGTGGATGATGAGACGATAGTAAAAGAATGTGAAATAGAAAAGGGACATCACCCACTCTCTGCAAAAGAAGTGATTGAAGAACATGTTCATGATGAAATATACCAGGAAAAATAAGTTTCTAGTGAAGCGCAACATGTTGAGAACTTGAATGATATATTGGTATCCTTTCTCCCACTTGATGAAGGTGAGGTTATCCAGTCTTTCTTTCATCCTGTGCATGAGGTTGAAGAAGCAATTAATCTCAATGATGAATAATCCACTGATGAAAAATACTTCCATGCGGTGCATCATGATGAGAATCCATTTGAAGAGGCCCTAGCCTTTTTTCTTTCTCCACATGAAAAAAAATAAATGGTCAATTTTAGTCATATAGATGCTCTTGTGAAGGAACCCTTCGAGGTGGTTGATGAGAACATAGACACATTTATAAATATTGGGAGGCGTAGATGGGACATGTTGTTACATTTTTTATGGATAACCCATCTACGACATCAAGGGAACCTTTCATATGAAGAGCACAGAAATATCTCCTTTAGAGGATTACTTTTCACAAGAAGTTGATCCATATATTTGGCAGCCTGATGATGATATGGTCATAGACTTATTCCATCCATTTGTGGATGAATTGTCACCATATACTCAAGATGAATTTCCATCATCACTAGGGAGTTATGATGCATGTCCTTTTAGGGATTTATGTTTTTCCTATGAATGTTTTCACCCACCTCCAGGATCAAATTTTGATGGACACAAGGATGTGGCTATCCCAGAATGGATAGGAACCGATACTACTAAGTGACATTTTTCTTGTCTCGGGTCCCTCTTTAGGGATATGCATATGAAAGGAAAACCATTTTTTAGTAGTGGGAGGATTTCTTTCTCCAATCATGAGGCTATCCCTTTCCTTTATTCTTATTGTTTGGGAATCCATACAGTTTTATTTCAATCTCCCATCTCCTCTTAGTGTTCAGGAAGCAGTGGTAAACTAAGTGAAGATGAATATGAGTCATCGTTTATACATGGTATCCCTCTTCAGAGATGGATTGATTGGGATTGTGGATTTTATTTCCATGAGGATTTCCTCCCTCCCACCCATCCCCATGAGCTTCATTTCATTATTGATCACATGCTTATTTATACTCATGGTTATTTTGTGCTTAAATTATATTTGTTGCAGTACATGATTAAGCACATGAGGACATACCTTGATGAGATAATGAGCATTTGGTTACATTGTTTGTATCATTTCACTTAATGACCTTGGGACCTAACCTCCATGGGCCATGGGCCCTAGGTAAGTAGGTAGGTCATTTTCTTTCCCTTACATTTTCATTTTCTTGTCCATGATAGTTCAGTTGCAGTCACTTATGTTTGTGTGTCATATTTTATTTTTCATTTTTCTCTAATTGAATTGTTGCATAGTTTCCTTGCATCATTTGATTTTATCATATTATATGTTAGTTAGAATTTTTTGAAAAAATACAAAAAATTTCTTTTAATAGATTAGTTGAAATTTTGGTTTTTTTATCAAATGGACAAAGAGTCAGTGAGCCACCCTAGATTTCACAATTTTTTGTTTTAGTGTGTGCAGAAACATTCATTACAAGGATATGTTGAGGTTCTCATGCACTCTACGATGAGTACATGTCCCCAAGTAGGAGTCGTATGTTATCCCCCATTTCTAGGGATAACTAAGGAGATGATGTCTCAAGGCCCTTAGGTTGCAGACATGGAGTACCGAGAGGAAAACCAGCACGTAGAGCCCTACATTCACCATACATCACCATTTGACGATGGCAGCATCGTCCACCACACTTGGCCTGGATCATAGAGGACAACAGGTCTTGCTCCATTAGGTAACAAGTCTGGTATTGTGGTAGGTGGAATTCTAATAATTCAAGCATTTAAATGTGTTGCAAAGAATCCTATCTTGATTTTGAAAAATTTTGCCTAGAAATTATTATTTTTTCCATATTTCACCTTGGTGAGTGTCATGTTTTCCTAGTAAGTGGTCACCCTTGGGGAAAGGGTTGCTACCAGGGGGTCTCTTTGAAGGTTCATCATACTATTCCCACTCATACTTCCACCTTCCATCACTTCTTCCCCTCCGTTTTCCAATATTTTAGGTCTTCAGTCTTATTCACCCAAGAAGGGCATGTACCTCTTTTCATGGGAAGAATGGGCTAAAGGCCCAGAGGTAAATGTAGCTGGAAAAAGATAAAATCCAAATTATAACCTTCTGTATGCTCACCCAAGAGGTATTGAGAATGATGAAATGTTTCTATTAAAAAATGGAAAACTTGCAAAAGCAAACTCACATTATATAGACGTCCTTCTTGTTGAGGTGTGTACACGTAAGCGGTGTCCCTTTCTTTCCATGAATATGGAACTCTGTCTGCCTCTAGCTTTAAGTGATGTTGTGGTACTCTTTTCTTTCCATGTCTTATAGTACCCAATTGTTTTGGACTTCAATTAATTAATGAAAAATGAATGGGCTTGGAAAAATGTTACATCGTGGACGAAAGGAAGGACACCCTCTACAAAGACATCCATAAATGAGACAATATGAGCCCTTTTATGTCATGAAACCCCATACCTAGAATTTTAACCCCCATCCACTTCACATTTACTGCATGAACAAGAGAGGATTCTCCTTGGAAACTTATCCTACTTAAGGAATTTTTTACCCAATAGGGAACAATGATGCCTCTCCCATATCTAAATTTGGAAAATTGTATAAGGTCTTTGAGCATATGTTTATTTTGAAAAGGGGGGATTTGATGCACATTTTTGGGTGGTTATTTGATTATATATGGCTTACTTGGCGTGATATATGACTTGTGGATCCTTGGAGGGTGTACTTGTTTGTCTTTGCAGGTCCTTGACAAGTGACAACCTGATCGTGGAAGCACCAGGTCACTTGGACCTTCAGTTGGGGCATGAATCCCATGCGATGGTTGATGTGACATATCTCCTTGAACATGCTGGAAGAGGGATGTTTCCTTTGGAGGCACTTGAGTGTCCCTTGGAGGTGACTCACTAGCCTTCCCATCCCTAACATTTGCCTTTGGAGGCCTTATCTCTCTCTCTTCTGGGGCATGACATCACACATGGGAGGCTAGGGCTTTGGTGGTGTTGGTGACTTGATGATGAAATGGAATTTTTTATGGAGGAATACCTTTTCACCATGGATATTAGGCCTTTGGAGGCCCAACAATTCCCTCAAGCTACTCAATGACTTGATTTCTATTAAAAAACATCACCCCTAGGGGTATGACATCATATTTTAGGGCTTGCTTCTTTTGTAATTTTGAAATTAATTTTGTAAAGGGGAAAATTAGGAGGTCGGCCTCCCTAATTTGTATTTAACCCTAAATTGAAGTGAAAAAACTAATTTTTGAAGGTATCGTATCAATAAAGGCCTTGTGACATTTCATTTTAACACAACTAACTTGATCCTTAGACCTCTCTTGACTGAAATTTGCACCTCTCTGGGGAATTTTCTCTATCTCTCTTCCTTGAATTCTTTGTGGATGATACAACTTGTCTATTGGAGAAAAAAATGGTGCACTATCTCTTGGATGTTTGGTTCTTTCTATTGTGGTGGAATATTCTTGGTAAAGTAGGGTTTATCTTGCTATCTCTTGAAATTGTTAAGACATTTTTGCATATTGTTAGTGTTCCTTATTATTTCATGTCTACTCTTGTCTAATAGGGCATAATGGGAGAAGATGAATATATAGATAAGGATAGGAAAGTGATGTCGAGTCTAGTCTTAGCTTATGTGAAGGAGGAAAATAAGAAAGAAACTATAGAGTAATGGTTCGAAGAAAAATAAGAGAAACTAGTTAGTACTAGAGTAGCAACAATTTTGGAAGAGGATCAGACGATATTTTGGCACTCCCTTAATGTTATTATGTTGGTATGTATGTGGGAAATGGAAGATGAGATAATGTGAATAAACTGCCCATGTAAAGGACAACCACAAAACAAGACGATAAAAATAGTAGATATGACATCGATGATACAAGTGTATTGGTGAAATAAATATAATAAGCATGGGGAATGGTGCCAAAGAGGGAGGATGGGGAGGGCGTAAGACTCATTAAGAGGGATTAATTTAAGGGAACAATAAACATAGGTTATTTTAGATTTTATATAGTTTAAGTGTGTGAGAATTTAGAAACATCCAAAAAATATAACTAATTGTGAAAACATTCATATTCAAAAGAAAAATTGATTAGAGGGGAAAAGGAGAAGAACAATATTATGGACCAAATTTGCAAAGAATGGAAGAAAGACTAAAAAGTGGAGTAGATGTGGAGAAGTGTGGATTCATGAAATTGAAGGAAGTGTTGTGGATGTTAGTAGTAGATATGAAAAAGGAGAATGGCTATTCTACAAATTTTGTTCACCTAACTTTCAATAAATATGCTCAAAATTTACAACTACAAGAGTCTAGGAGAATCCTTTGGACTTTGGGAATCTAGGAGAAATTTGTATACATGATCACCAATATGAAATTTTTTTATTTTTTATTTATTATGCATATGTCTTGAACCAACACACAATAATTTGCATATTTTAGTCCTACACTAACATAGGCCTGGTATTTTGATTAGGGTGCTCTCATATTTTTTTAGTTAAGGCCTAAAATTTGGATATTTTTATAGTAAACACACACACATGTGTGTATACATACATACATATGTATGTATGTATGTATGTATGTATGTATGTATGTATGTATGTATGTATGTATGTATGTATATTCACCAAATTTCATAAAATTTAATTATTTTGAGTGCCCTGCCAAGTTTATAGGCTCGGTGCAAAATTTTCGAGAAATAGGGGTTGAGTATTTTGACTTGCCCAAAGCCAATACTTGAAATCAGAGTCTGAAATGTTTTTAATGTGTAGAGGACATATTACTTTATCTTCCCTACAAATTTCATAAAAATATATTAATTCTAATGGTTCCAAATAATTCAATTATAGAGCATGATAGAAAAGGACACAATTTCTTCCATGTATTTTTATTTTCCAATTTAACTTTGAATATTCAAACTCCAACACTTGTGTTTTATTTAGAAGCTAAAGAGTCAATTATTATCCATTTATTAATTGTAAAAATTCTTTAGTCACCCAAGGAAAATATTTTTTTTTGTAACCAAGTAGTTATGGTCTCAAGCATAAATGTGAGTTTCATAATTGAGCAAAGGGCCTTTAGATATCCATAGATTTTTTATTCAATAGCTATTGGTTTTGTTGTGAGATATAGACACTTATGAATGGGCTCTATGAATGTAATAAGTCGAAAGAGAATTGAGCATTGATGCCAATAAATATAGAAGAGGTTTTTGTGGAATGTCTTTGTTATGTTTTTTTTAATTTTATAACAAACTATGTTTGTGAAATGATTGTTTAGATTAATGCAATTAAAATTTTGAGGTTTTGTGTGAGTGCTTCCATTGTGTTATTATGTTATGAAACCTTCCAGGTTTGCATCAAATATGATACATGGTAGGATATGGTAATATTATATGCTTGATGAACCACTCCATATGTTTCATATATTAAATGGTGTGGATGAGCCTTCTCATAAATTATTTGAAGCACTATAACGTACCCAACCTTCAAGATAATTACCATTATTGCTAAAAGCGACCCAATAAAACTCTAATACAGATTTTATATGTGAAAAAATGCACTGCATGACATTCAAGATCATGCAATTGTCCATAACAATTAAAAATGTGAATGCAATTGATTTAAACATGTGTAACAACAATTAAACATATACAACAACATTCAATAACCTGAAGCATGGATGTAAATATGTCATTTACTCGTACAATGAAACAATGAATAAGCTAAGACTCCAAGTGAAATGAACAACAATTTATCTCAATATTCAACATAATTAAACACACGGAATATGAACACTTATCTTATCAAATACACAACCGATTGTAGAGGATGGAAGTTCCTCCCAACCATATACTTGTTTCTCTAGTTCTCAACAACAAGTCTCCCTTGATATGGGGCTATGAATCCACAAGAGATAGTAGTTAATAAGGTTGGCTAGTTTCCCCTCTCAACAAACTAATCCCTACATCCATTCTAGTCCACCAACTCTCTTTCTCGCTCAATCTGCATAACCCAAGGAATGGAGTCCCCTTATCTTCCATGTAGTCCCTTAGGCTATCCCACTTCCCTCCAAGGCTCTATCACAGGTTGGACATGAAATTTATTTGTTGAGGACTCCAGGAATATACAACTACAACAAGAATTCTCAAAATAGAAAATTACTTTCTCTCTTGAAAAATTATTGAACATAAAATTAATCGCAATA
Organism: Picea glauca; assembly: GCA_000966675.3. Lineage (NCBI taxonomy): Eukaryota > Viridiplantae > Streptophyta > Pinopsida > Pinales > Pinaceae > Picea > Picea glauca. The sequence goes on from JZKD02S0064304.1 coordinate 292,408, forward strand.
ATACAACCTATATCTCCATGAAATTATAGCTCCAACAAGCTATTATATATGTCCACTATTCCTACCTTCAAGCCTCAACACTCAAAACACTCTTTCTATACAAAAATATACATGTAAAAAAATTATTCCCATACCCATTCTAATTTCCCTTTTTTCACATGCAAATTGACTCTCACATTCCCCAATGTTGATTGTACTCACCACCCATGATCTCATTAAGTATGTGAAGTTACTTTTCACACCCACCCTTTTATATGTATTTAATGATTATGGATTTGATACACTCAAGAGGAAATTTGAAGGTTCATACACAATAATAATTTTAGAAAGTGGGTTGAAATTAATACACATGGATAATTCCCGCTTGGACCCCCTCATAGACCTTCCCCTCTCTTGTAGAAAATTATCCCCCATTACTCCAACCCTGTCCATCTGTAGTTGGCGATACATTTTATTTCTAGTATACAAGTTTTACATAATACATTGCTTGGCCCATGGCCGTACATCATATTTACATTATACATTGCTAAATCGGGGATTAAAAAATGGGATGTTACACTAACTCTTCCACACACTAATTTATTTCCTTAATCTCAACAATACTTCCTTGTTCTGACATAGGATTCTAAAAATTCTTATCAAAATTGCATCTCATCTCTCCAGTAGTACTAAATATTCCCACAAAGTGATCTTCTTTCACTTCATCTACCACTGGAGAGTCATACTAAGCAATGTAGTTTGAACCTCCACCATACCCACATGGTTTGTGGTCCCCAAACATTCCTTATTATGTTGCAAATGAACCAATGCTACTTTTCATCTTCTCACCTCTTCCAAGAGAGAGAGGTAGGAATAACACCAAATCTCATTTTTCATTTTCCATAACTAAATAATCTATACTTATTAGTAGAATGAAACCATAAATTCCTACATGTGTTGTCAAATTCTTGGAAATTCATTGAATTAATACACTTCCTTGAGTTTAACTACTTGATAAACATTGATTTCCTCCTCCAAGTGCACTAACACTACCAACTAAAGATTCCACATGCATTGATCCAATATGGAAATATATATAATCTGGTGAGAAGTCCAACTAGGAATTATCATCATGTGAACATGCATAATCATCAACATCCCAGTTCTATACAAATCACGTGAATAAATACAACACATATTTCATCATGTCACTATCAGATTCTTGTACATCAATTCAATTTGGGTTCAAACCCTCCTTAGGTACAACTCTCATGTATGCCACCTTTGTTCTCTTTGTCTAAGTACTTTCATCCTTATAGGTATCCATCCTTAACCACTCTCGATGGTTGAATTCTCCCTCCTATCATTTCAATGCCCCCCATGCTACTCCCGTTCTAACACTTCTCGGATGCCCATTTCCCATATCTGAGGAGCTTATAAACAACCATTTTTCCACTAACAACATCTTAATCCACACCACAGTTTCAACTACCAACACTCCAAGTGAAAATTACTTGAAATTCTCCAATGCCTTGGAAGAAGAAAATTAATAGGCATCTTCTAAGATTGTAAAACTGAAAATCTACTATGTGTATAGTCTCATTGTTATATTTTTCCAACTTCAACAAATTCTACTCATTTCATTCAACCATATACTAAGAGTGAGAAGCATTGTTGCAATGAATTTCCAAATCTTTGCAAACATTCAAATAACAACAATGAATTTCCAAATCTTTGTAAACATTCAAATAACAACATAAGGGATTCCCCCCATAAAATGTCATGATTGTCTGTAAACAAGTATTTATATTTGAATTTTTATACATCTAATATCAAATGCTCACATTTTTACCATGCAAAATGGTCAATGTATCCCTTGAACTAGTATTGGATCTCATTTCTCTCAAGGTTCCACCACATCCCAATCATTGGTTGGGTCCTGAAAATCAAATCATTTAGTAGCACTAAATAAGACCCAATTTCCATGCATGAATACAAAAAAAGGGTAGTTGTAGTCTAGGAGGATGATCGTAGCAATATTTCAAAAAAAGGAGATTGTATCTAAATTCTATATGATAGTTTCCTTCAAATATAATGTATAGTAGGAATTAAACAATGTAGAACAATTGAAAATCCATACATAAGCAAGGAATAAACTTATCTCTAACATTTGCAAATTCATACATAAATAAGGAATAAACATATCTCTAACATTTAGTATAGACTCATCATGAACATAAGAACAACAATCCATGAACAACCATGAGCATAATCTAACATATGAACAACCATGAGCATAATCTAGCATATATCATATGATCGACCATAATCATAGACCATAAACATAGTTTAACATATAACATACATATTGGATAGCATAATAGTACATCATTATTAGATCCAAGCATAAATTGAGAAAATAACTAATCCATACAAAAGGACTCTCACTCTCATTACATAACTATGAAAACATAGTGGAAAAAACCCCTTATAAAGACTAGTTTAATCTTATGTATAGACATATCATGGTAATTACCAAAGATTCTAGAAGGTTTTAGAAGTCTAATTGTACCACAATTATGACAATTGTATAACACTTTTCTTAGACTCCTTTAACACAAATGAATACTATTTATCATACTATTTTTGCTTTACTTGTATATTTCACCACACATACCCAATACCATTTGTGCTTTAGTTGCATATTTCACCACACATACCCAATACTATATGTGCTTTAGTTGTATATTTCATGACACATGTACCCAATACTATTTGTGTTTTACTTATATATTTCACCACACATACCCAATGTCATACACCAATCAAAACCACTTCCGTAGGTACAAAATGCCTCAAATTCTTTTACAATTGCTCCCATGGTTGCACATATATCTTTAAAAAGTTGTGTTAACCATTCCATAATGACATTGAATAATATCCCAACAAGTAACCCAAATGACCATAAGTGAATTAAGTTGTTGCAACTCAAATTTAAGCCATGGAACGAGTTATTAAAAGTCATTAAGGTCATCAATGACATCCAAAGAGAAAGAACAAGTCTTCTAAATTAGTACTTGTTTTGTGGATGGGATCTATCATATCATACTTTCATGAAAGCATTGATATAACAAACCCTAAAAAGAATGAACAAGTCGTGTTGGCCCTTGGTTATGGATTCAGGAAGAAAGCGAAGAAAAAGGAAGAGAAAAGACAAAATACGAACTATGCGGAAGGTACATTGATTGATATTGGGTCGAAGTGGTCAAAAAAGAAGAAAAGAAGGAGCGAAGTAAGGGAAAGTTATCCATTGAAAGAGAAGATCGAGGATGACAGATCAGAAAGGAAGATAGATCGTGGACAACTCAACAAGCAGAAGAATACGTCAACGAGTGCTTTGGAGCACCTCACAGGAAAGAAGGAACGACAGGCTAGCGAAGCTCGGGAAGTATGGGTCAATTTGACCTAGGGTTTTAGACACCTGGGGTTTTGGATCTAGGGTTTTGAAACCTAGACATTGGTCATTATAATGTATAAATAAATTTCTAGAGGACCTAGGATGGGCGGTTGTCATTATTGTGGATGATCATTGTTGTCAATACTACTGTGTGTTGAGAGAGAAAGAAGTGTTGTGTGTGAGAGCATTCTATATTGTAAGATATTTAGTTGGGTGCAAAGATCAACCCTGCAGTTGGGTGCATAGGGAGGGGAGATAGAGAAGAAAGAGAGATCTGCAAGCTAAGAGCGCATATAGAACTGTATTTTTTCACATAATATATCAAGAAACGCAGTTCTGTGGATGTAGCCCTAGGGAGAGGGTGAACCATGTATATCTTGTTGTTATGTGTGATTGATTTTGTGTTCTTTTACCTTTTGATATATTTTTATTGCATCATTGTGTTAGATCTGAGATATAACTTGAGCAGTAGGTTTAAGGGATATACATAATAACTATATTGTTGTGTGTTTTTTCCTTGGATCCACTTTGCATCTCCTCTGGTTGTAGACACCTGCGTCGTGCAACCCCCTATTGCTACTTCAGGTGAGCCTTCATCTGCTTCATAGGTGTTACCAAAAGAGAAAGTAGTTAGGGCTTGTGGTGCGCTATCAGAGTTGAACCCTGGGTGTGCCCCTGTGCCAACAAATGGTTTCGTTGTCAGGACCAGGATCTTCTTGAGGGAATGTCAAGGTGGTTTCCATCGAAGACAGAGATTCAGAAGTGGATAGAAGAACAAGAAAAAGACTTCGTCAAAGCTCAGAACAAGAACCCTAGCTTGAGTACAGAGGATTGGTTGGGAAGGTATATATTTATTGATATACACGAGATTTTCTTTGGAGGAATTCATAAGGAACTATACAAGTGGTTAGCCAGATTAGCAGATACCCAGTTTGAGATCAAATTTAGACCACCTGTGGTTTGGATGTCGGCGTTGATCACGAAGGTCAAGAGAGTTGATAACACCATGTCAAGAGAAGTAGACCATTGGTTTGATAACACTATTGGAGGGTACATTTTCGAGTTTTCTATTGACAAAGTAGAGTCATATAGCCAAGCAAAAAGGTATTTCTTTAAAGGATCGAGAGGAAAATTTTTACACTTTTTGAAGTTGAATATCAAGATGTTATTGCATGAGAAGAACATCTTGAAGATATAGTAATTGGTTGAAGAGCTAATGTTCAAAAACTTAGACAGTGACAACGAAACAGAGGTAGGACATACGTGCAGTGGGAGAACCTTCAAAGAGGTTCCTCTAGTAAACCTGTTTGAGTAGAGCCACAAACCATTAGCATAGGATGAAGGATTCTACAGTGGAGAAGAAGAAGAGCTATTGAACGAGGAACATTCAGGATCCGTTGGAGCAGAGGAAGAGAAGATTTAAGAACCCCGTCAAGAAAATTCAGAGACTTCAGGAACTGCACTGACTGTCGAAGTAAGTATTATTACTCCTCCTGTTGTTTTAGCAGTGTTAAGTAACCATATTAGTAAAAGTTACTAGAGAACTCAGAGCACTGTTACCAGTAGTTTAGTACATACTCAGTCAAGAAACCTAGGAAGATATATGGCAGATGAAATGAGGATACCTATCTTTAGAGGATATGGATCTAAAGATCTTGATCAACACTGGTTCTTATGCGAGGTTGTATGGAGTATTAAGGAAGTCAATGACGAATCAGTTAAGAGAGCTCAATTTAGTACTACCCTGAGAGATTGTGCACTGAGATGGTACATGAAGATTGTTAATGGAGTTTCACAACCTAAACCGTTGAATGAGATCAAGACTTTGTTGAGTGCAGAATTCAAGAAACCCAATTCAGAGTCAGAATGCATTACATAAATGAAAGAAATCAAGTAGAAAGTAGTTGAACCTATTTGGGAGTTTGATCAAAGGTTTAAGACCTTAACATGTTCATTGAGTTTTCAAATCCTAGACGAGAAAAATAAGGAATGGTTCATTTCTTCCCTTCTACCACACATCAGAGTTCCTCTAATGTAATAGAAGGTTGCTTCGCAGGTTGAGGCATTGGATATTGCCATGAAACTAGAGTCATCCCCTATGGGATAATCCATCTCAGCTATGAGTCAAATTTTGAGTCAGCTAACTAGCTTATCGTTGCAGGTCGAAGACAAGAAGAAAGACAAGGGGAAAGATAATCTAGTGTATCAGATGAAAATCAGAAGGCCACGATAAGGAGCATTGTCCCCTATTTCATGAGTACTTGGCCTCTAGGGCTTTGAGCCCTTTGAAGCAGGTTACTCTACTCTGGTGTGAGGTATGTAGAAATAGACATCGCCCTGGTGAATGCTATTACATTCAAAAATATGTCCAGACACCTACAAACCTTTACTGCACATTCTGTAAATCTATGGGGCATGATGAGAAAGACCGTAGGGATTATGACCTATTGCATGAAATATCAAGAGATACATACATGATTCAAGGAGAAGTACAACAGGAAGGAAATAATACACAGTTTAACTCTCTAGGAAGAGGAAACTTCAACCCCCGCGGTGGATTCAGATTCATGTTTTATAATTGTGCATAGCCAAGTCACTTGGCAAGGGACTGTCATAACCCTTGTACCACCTGTAGCTACTGCAAATCATTTGAACATGTCATTGAATATTTCCCTGTGATGTTATTCAAGCTTCAAGAGAGACGAGGAGGAAACCATCAAGTACAACAAGTCTCAGCAGAACCTCGCTAAAAGGATCCCAGATTCGTTGTTATCACTAGAGGAGGTGTTGTTACAAGAGAATATAGAGTGAACCAAGAAAATACTACAGAAGAATTAAGGGTCAGAAGAGCTGCAGAGAAGACACAAGTGTTTGATCTGAGGGAAGAGAAACAAACATTTGAAGAAGCAAGAAAAGAATTTGGAAGAGATCATGCCTCTTCATCAAAGACACAACCAAAAGTGAGAGAATGTGGAATGCCTTTGGCATTTGATCAGTCTGCATCACCTAGAGAAGGAAAAGAGGTAAGCAAGATTATGGAATTCTTATGTAATTGCATTAATCTGATTAAGGATGAAAGAGATGTAAAAGAAATACAAAATTTAATCAGATAATATGAGATAGGTAGGATATCTCCTCTGTTAAATAAATAAGTACATCAAGTATCGAGAAAGAGAAGGACAAATAAGGAACTACACCTTAATGCTCAGATTGGATATTATGATATAGATTATGTGGTCCTCGACTTAGGATCAAAATTCAATGTTATGACGAAGCAAACATGGGCACTGATGGGAAAACCGAAGCTAATTTACTCCCCTATTAGGCTTAGGATGGCTAATCAATAGACAGTAAGCCCCTTTGGGATACTGGAGCATGTCCTTGTGGACATCAAAGGGGTAAGGAAATTTGTGGATTTCAAGGTGATTGAGATAGTTGTTGATATTTTTCCTTATCCTGAGCTGTTAGGAATTTATTGGGCTTTCAATAATTCTACTGTTTTTGACTTAAAGAAAAGAAGAATGACATTTGAAGGTGATGGCCTTAGGGTCATTGCACCTCTGGATCCTGATGAAGTTCACAGATACACAGAACCCATTAGAGAAGAATACCATTCTTATGAACTAGAGAACATATATAAATTGAGAGCAAGACAGAAGGATTACATTAATCCTACATCAGATGGGAACTTAAGCTGGCAAAGTGACAGCGCATGCTCATCATATTCGGAAGAAGCACTAGAGAAGGGGCAGAACAAAATGTATGAAGTTTCTATGAGAAGGTGTGCTAGATTGACCAAGGAAGTTCATTGAATTGGCACAGAAGTAAGCAATCTTCCCACATTTGATGGTTTAAATGTGGTAGAGATGAAGATCCCCTTGAAACCAGATGCAAGGCCAGTCAAGTAGAGACCTTACAGACTGAATCCCAAATATAAGCAGAAATTCAAGATTGAATTAGACATAATGTTGGAAGCAGGAATCATAGAACCTGTTGAAGAGTCGGAATGGATTAGCCCTATAGTGGTCCAAGATAAGAAGACATGAGAGATCAGAGTCTATGTAGACTTAAGGAAATTTAATGATGCATGTTTACATGATCCATTCCCTACACCGTTTACTAACGAAGTGTTGGATAATGTGGGAGGATAGGAAGTTTACTCCTTCATAGATGGATTTTCAGGTTACCGCCAGATCAGGATTGCTAAGGAAGATCCCCATAAGACCACATTTGCAACAAAATGGGGTTCTTACTAGTACACAGTGATGTTGTTCAGACTGAAGAATGCACCAGCCATCATTTCTAGGGTGGTGGTCGAAGCATTCAAGGAATTTTTACATAAATGTTTGGAAGCATATTTTGATGATTGGATTGTTTTTAGCTTATTGCAAAATCATATTGAATGTTTAAGACTAATGTTGGATAAGTGCAGGCAATGTCAAATTGCCATAAACCTGAAGAAGTGCATCTTCTTTTCACCCTTTGGAGTGTTGCTAGGCCATATTGTGTGTAAGCAAGGGTTGCTGGTAGATCCTTCCAAGATTGTCATCATTGTTGATCTACTTCCTCCTACTTCAGTAAGACAGTTGTGCATTGTGCTGGGACATACGAGATAATATAGAAATTTCATAAAGGGCTACGCAAAGATAATGGAACCTATGGAGAATTTATTAAAGAAATATTGTCAATTCCAATGGTCAGAGGAATGTCAACAGAGCTTCGACACACTGAAATAGAAAATGGTAATTGCGCCCATTCTAGTTTTCCCAGATTGGAGTAGGAAATTCCATGTGCACGTTGATGCATCATGTATTCCATTAGGAGCAGTGTTAGAACAACCAGGAGAAGGATATATTGACCATCCGTGATCTAGGTGGATATTGGTGGCCACCCACCTTTTCCAACTGGCTCAAAACAATTTTCTGACAATTTTGGCAATTTACTATTTTTAGCAGTTTTAATGTCTGGGGCCATTTTGAGGGCCTAAATGAAGGTTTTTCGAGATCGAGCTTCTCAATGATATATAAATGCATGATTGAACCCCCAAAGTGAATCTCCTCAATGATAAATTTCCAACGGGTTATCATACGCCTAAAACGGAGATCATATGAAAAAGTTACAACCCCAGGAAGTTGATGTACTAACTTACCCAGACGGGGCCCACATGACTTTTGGCGCTTCATCTCCTAGGGTTAGGTTTTTGGATGTATAGGTTTTTGCATTCTCATTTATTGTAAAAAGGCCTTCAAAGCCTCATTGTAATGATCTTCTTGTGAATGAGCATAGTCGTCACATCTCTTCTTAGAGATAAGCCGCCACCATTCCAATGAGCTTGTTTCCGTTGCATTTTACAGTTTCAACTTATTTCCTTATTGAATAGAAAACTAGTTTTATTGTATCTCTGCTATTTTTCATTAAGAACCTGTTAATAATCTGTAGTCATTCTGTTCTGCTCAGAAAATGTAGATCAATCCATTAGCCTTTTCTAGCAGGAAGCTCTCTACGGCTGAGATAAATTACACTACCACTGAAAGAGAAGGTTTAACCATGGTGTATGCACTACATAAGTTTCGACACTACTTGTTGGGAGGACATTTTAAGATGTTCATTGATCACTCTGCATTGAAATACTTAGTCAACAATCTAGTGTTGGGGGGAAGAATATGCAAATGGTTGTTGTTATTCCAGGAATATGATTTTGAAATTGTGGTCAAGCCAGGAAGAATGAAAAAGGGTCTTGACCACTTGTCTAGGTTAGAACATGGAGAGGAACCTACTAGTCTGGAGGATACACTGCCATATGCACAATTGTTGGCCATCAAAAAGGTTGATGATCACTTCGCTGAGATAGTCTAGTTCCTATCAACAAAAATGGCACCTCGCGAATATACAGTCATTCATAAGAAACAACTTGTAGTTTGAGATGTAGATTTTTCACTTATAGTTGGGAAGATTTATAAGATGGGACCTGATGAGATCCTGAGGAGATGCGTTATGAAGGCAGAGAGACCACTGATTCTGGAAGAAGCACATGAAGGCGTCACAGGAGGACACTATGCAGGGAAAGAAACAGTGCAAAAGGTTCTTAGAGCTGGCCTCTGGTGGCCCACTTTACACAAAAATGCTAAGGAATACTACAGATCCTGCGATGTATACCAAAGAGTTGGGAAACCCTCCAGAAGAGATGAGATGCCTTTAGCACCCCAACTAACTTTGCAGGCATTTGAGAAATGGTCAATTGATTTCGTAGGACCTATCAACCCACCGGGAAAGCACACAGGAGTGAGATACATCATCACTGCGATAGAGTATTTGACCAGATGGGAAGAAGCAAGAGTAGTCAAGGAATGTAGTGCAACTACAGCTGCGTGATTCATATTTGACAATATCATAACCATATTTGGATGCCCAAAGATCTTTATGAGTGATCAAGGTACACATTTTATTAATAATACTATTGAAGCTTTGACTCGGGAATTTGAAGTCCACCATCACAAGAGCACTCCATACCACCCACAAGCAAATGGTACAGTCGAAGCTTTCAATAATATCTTAGAGATAGCGCTGACGAAGATTTGCAGTGTGAACATAGATGATTGGGATTTGCGAGTAGCAGTAGTATTATGGGCCTATAGAACCACTTGTAAGACGCTGACAATGTAGACTCCCTTTAAGTTGGTGTATGGTCTCGAAGCCGTGGTACCTATGGAATATTTAGTTCCTAGCTTAAGAATTGCATCATTTATAGATATGCATGACACAAGCGTTGTGCAAGACAAATTTACGCAGTTGGTAGAACTGGAAGAAGACATATTCATTGCAGGATTTCACCAGCAGGTACAGAAGGAACGAGAAAAGGCCTACCATGATAGATATATCAAGAAGAAAGCATTTAAGCAAGGAGATCTGGTAATGGTATATGACAACAAGTTCATGAAACATCCAGGGAAGTTCAGGACACATTGGCTTAGGCCATATGAGGTTGCCTATGCTACAGAAGGAGGAGTTACACAATTGAAGACTTCAAAGGGAGAATGGAAGGAAGGTTTGGTAAATGAGAGCCGGTTGAAATTGTACTACGACAACCAGTTGCCTCGCAGCTCTCAGTAAAAACATAAGAAGAAGGGTCTAGGTACCAGGTGCAGTTGAAATTGGGTACCAGACACAGAAAATACAGTCTGCACAAAGAAGGAAGAAACAGAACAGAGAGAACAGGCTGCTCCGTGCAGCCTAATGACGAAGACAAATAGAAGGTTCAGACCTCCCGTGCCTCAGGACGAGTCACGGGTGAGTGTTGGGGGCCTGTTGGCCATTGGTTGTGGATTAAGGAAGAAAGCGAAGAAAAAGGAAGAGAAAAGATGAAATACGAACTGCGCGGAAGACACATTGACTGATATTGGGTCGAAGTGGTCAAAGAAGAAGAAAAGAAGGAGCGAAGTAAGGGAAATTTATCCGTCGAACAAGAATATCAAGGATGATAGATCAGAAAGGAAGATAGATCGTGGACAACTCAGCAAGCGAAAGAAGATGTCAATGAGTGCTTTGGAGCACCTCGCGGGAAAGAAGGAATGACAGGCTAGTGAAGCCCAGGAAATACGAGTCAAATTGACCTAGGGTTTTAGACACCTAGGGTTTTGACACCTAGACGTTGGTCATTATAATGTATAAATAAAGGTCTAGAGGACCTGGGATGGGTGGTTGTTGTTATTTTGGATGATCATTATTGTTGATACTATTGTGTGTTGAGAGAGAGATAAGTGTTGTGTGTGAGAGCATTTTATATTGTAAGATCTTCTGCTGGGTGCAAAGATAAACCCTGTAGCTAGGTGCATAGGGAGAGGAGATAGAGAAGAAAGAGAGATTTGCAAGCTAAGAGCGCATATAGAACTGTATGTTTTCACATAATATATCAAGAAACGCAGTTCTGTGGATGTGGCCCTAGGGAGAGGGTGAACCATGTATATCTTGTTATTCTGTGTGATTGATGTTGTGCTCTTTTACCTTCTGATATACTATTATTGCATCATTGTGTTAGATCTGAGATAGAACTTGTGCAATAGGTTTAAGGGAGATAAAGAATAACTAAATTGTTGTGTGTTGTTGCCTTGAATCCACTTTGCATCTCCTCTAGTTGTAGACACTCGTGTCCTGCAACCCCCTATTGCTACTTCGAGTGAGACTGCATATACTTCACAGTTGTTGCCAAAAGGGCCAGTAGTTAGGGATTGTTGGTGCGCTATTAGAGTTGAACCATGGGTTTGCCCCTGTGCCAACAAGTCTTCCAAAGTAGTACTTGTTTTGTGGATGGGATTTATCGGATCCTACTTTCGTGAAAGCATTGATATAACAAACCCATCATTGATTGTCATTGATTGCTCTAATAAATATACTTGAAAGGTTGAATGGTTCTCAATAAATCAATGCATGTATAAGGTTGAGTGGACTTATTTTCTTATCAATAATTACTTACATGTTAGTGTTATTTCAACCATATTATTTATTTACTAATAAAAAATGTTAGAATCAGATTACTTTGATTATTGTTATTTCAACCATATAATTAAATCAGATTACTTTGATTATTGTTATTTCAACCACATAATTTATAATTTAATTTACTGATAAAAATGTTAGAATCGGATTAGTTTGTATTGCAGGTTTTAAGAATGCGTTGCTAATAATAATTACTAAACTATTTAAATATAAACAACTTGGAATCTTTAATTGAGTTTTCATATTTTTCCTTTTCAAAAATAGAGCGAGTATATCCAAACCATTTTAAGTTTATCAAAATTCATTTTAAGTTTCTACCTTCAACAACTTTCCGTGTTTCCTAGATTAGGAGTTTGAAAATTTGTACTAGGCAAAAGATTTGGTCGAGAACCTATAATTGAGAAAAAAAAAATCATAAATGTGAAAACATTAAAATCTATCAAATTAAAAAGAAAAAATACAAAATTCAAACAATATCAAAGTTATAAACATCGAATTCCATTTTAAAAAGGAAAAATACAAAATTAAAAACTTTAAAAATATCAAAGTTAGAATTTGATTCCATTTTAAAAAGGAAAAATACAAAATACAAAACTTTAAAAATATCAAAGTTAGAATTTGTATGACAATGTTATAAGGGTTTGAAGTTTATTTCTAACACAAGGAAAGAGACTCATTCCTATTTTTTTTAATGTTTTAGATAATTATGAGGTTTGAAGTTGTACGCATGGTACCCCTAAGCTAAAGTACTAGATCATGAAGAAGGTATACGAGTTGAAGCAGAAAGATGAAAGTCGAAGAGTGGACGCTGATGTATTTATTTGCTAATAAGAAATTAAAGGTTGATCCTTTCTCCGTGGTTTTTCTCTACTGGATTTTCATGTAAAATATTTGGTGTTTTATTGTTCTTTTTATGTCATTTTTCTTATTAGTTATATTCGATCTGAGTGTATTTTAGATGTAGATATTTTAGCTTCAAATCTATTCATGTGGGTTAAAGATCTATATAATTATGTTTCAGATCTATTCATGATATTATCATATCTATATACTTGTGCATTAGATCTATAGAATTTTATTTTGGATCTATTGTTGACTACTATTTTTAACCTATCAACTGGTATCAGAGCAAGGTTTTGTTGGATATTCAGTGTGTAAGATCCATTTACATGTGAATACAATGGAGCAAATGATAAATATTGAAAATCTTACCGAGGAAAACTTCACCATATGGAGGCAGAAAATGGAAGATATACTAACCTTGAAATATTTGCAATTATTGATTGAGGGAAAATCAAAGAAACCTTGATCGATGGCTAATTAAAGGTGAGAGAAATTAGATTGAAAGATAATCGTTACTATTCGACAGTATTTGGTAGACAAAGTATACTTCCATGTCTCGCAAGAAAAGACAACCGAATCCTTATGGAAAAAGCTTCATGATCTATATGAACGAGATACAACGGTCAACAAATTATTTTTGATGAAGAGATTGTTTAATCTCAAAATGAAGGAAGGGAGTTCAGTGGATGAACATTTAAATGAGTTGCACACGGTGTTGAACCAGTTCACTTCATTGAAGATTGTATTTGATGATGAGATCCAAACACTTCTGCTCTTGAGATCAATGTCAGTCACTTGGAAGAACTTGGTTGTCACCATAAGTAATGCGGCATGAAAAGGTATTGTTGCGCCTATTTTGTCACCTAAATGAGAAAAACAGAGGTTCTTACAAGCTTAGTTGGGTTAGCTAAGCAAGACAGCAGTGAAGGAAAGGGTTAGAAAAAGAAACATAAAAGACTAAGCTAAGAATTAAACTAAGAAAGGAAAGAACGACTAAACTATTGAGCATAAGGACATAAGAACAAGAAACCAATAAGACTCATGTCACCAATGGAAAGGATTGTATTAGTGAAAAGAAAACACCAAGAAGAAAGAGGACTTTGGGTCCCTTCTTCCTCCAAGGGAGGGCTCTTGGACCCCCACAATTGAGCTCTTCTTACAACTTTGAAACTTGAAAGAAATGGTGAAAGAATCCCAAGCTAATCCACTCAAGAGGTGAGGTGGATTGCCCAAATGGAATGATGCTAGTATTCTCTTGATGAAAAAAGAGGATTCCCCAAGAGAATAGCAGCAGCATAACCTTGCAAATGAATTCCTTGAAAATGTAGTGCACCCATGGCCTTATTTTATAGAACCACTTTGAGGTATTGTGCAACCAGCTTTTAGTGTGAAAAGGTGTTGTTTAGGGCATTTTTAGGTCTTTGACCAGCCACCCAGTCGGATCCAGCCAATATTTGGATGTCAAATCAACTTGGAAGCTGAACCAGAAGTGGGTGGGAGGCCGACCAATCTCATAAATACATCGTTCTCAGGTGTGCGCGGCTTTTAGCGACCACAGTCGCGCATCATGCACATGTGTGCTTTTCTTGCATTTATGGATGGCGCATGTGCACGCGCGCCCTGTGTAATCATAGTGCACCTTGATTTTATAACTGGTTGTATAGTTTAGGACCTTTTGGAAATTCTTTTTGGTAATTTTGGTCCATGGGTGAACTCATAGCTGTTTTGAAGATGCTGAATTCCTGTAACCATTTGCGGACGAAATTTCAGTGATAACATATGCCCCCTGATGGATGAGGTTAGGAGCATACGTATAGCCAAAATTCATCAATGTTTCTTCTACTGAGAGTGTCGTTGTAAGAAAGAGCGATAGTGAGAGTATCAAGAGTGACCTTTTGGAGGTTGAAGGGAACCTGTAGGACCCAATCTTTCGTAAGGTATGTAAAATAAATTGTGTACAAACGAGACGGGCATGCCCCATGCTCGTGACATTTAACTCAAAAAAGAAGGGTGTTGTATAGTAACTGAAACTGTGTGTTGATGTAGATAACTGCAGCGCCCTCGGGGGTGGTTGTGATAAAGGCAAAGGACAATTCTGAGGATGAACATACTCTGAACAGTAGGCAATGACACCTGTAAGAAGTATCATAGGTTTTGTAGGCATTGATAACCCAGCCAAGCTCAAAGGTCTTCGGCGAATATAAGAAACAGCTGCAATAGTCGCAAAGTAAGACCCACCGTAACATGAGAAAGTGTTGAAGTCGAATGTTATGGGGATCAATGACAATGGGGAGCAATTATGGTTCTCCCTATGCCATCCAAGACCTCTCATTGGAAAGGTAATGAGAGTCAAGATACTGTCGTCCTTCTGGAAACTGTGTTGATGTCGACAAAAGGGGGACGCGACTTCAAGAAGCAAAGGGATTCGTGAGATCTACTAGGTGAGGTTAGGAACTGAGGAGGTACATGGACAAAGTCAAGATGTATGAAGAATCAAGACTACCCTTGGTTGGGTGTATATGCGAAGTATAAGTGGTCGCAACCGTTCAACTAGGTCGAGTGTCAGGGGGACAACAAGACGTGGGATAAGTTGTGCCAGAGGTGGGACAAAGTGAACAAACTCAGAGAGAAGAGGTAGGTGGCCTGTGGGATACTCAGAGTATGTGGACGATGTCAAGAGGAGTAGATGATAAGGAGTGCCCCAACCAAGGGTGACATGGGTTGCATTTTCCAAGAAGGTCGCCAAAGGTGACGACAAAAAGCTATGTAACATGCTAGGAATCACGATTTAATTACAAAAAGAATGAAAAAATATGTGGGGATAATAATGCAGATACAGAAACGGGTGCCCCAGTGTAAGATGGCTTGGCCTGGGGGTGGCGCAAGTTGGTGGAAAAAACAAGTGGAGGGTGGGGTCCCCATAGGCTAGTTTCTATAGTAGGGCAATGTATGGAGGGCAATCTGAGGATGGGTAAATGATGTTGTGGGAGTGCAGTCAAAATAATCTGTGAGGAAGTGTCCTGGGAGTCTGTTGGGAAGGCTAGCAAAATGAGGAGAAGGAGTATGTGGCTGATTCACGACATGATGTAAGACTATCGGGACTCCCATCCCTAAAGGGTTGAAAACAACATGAGTGTCAAAGTGCCAAGGGGTACTATGAATGGGACAACTCATGTGGGGGAGAGTGCTATCGGGTGGTAGTACCCAAAGTGCAATGGAGGTGGCGGTACTGCAGAGCCGGATATGGGGACCCTAAAGGAAATTTCCAAGGGTGTGACTGGATATGCAATTTGAGATTTAGAGGGAATGATTACATGCCAATGTTGATTATATACCTGAATGGGTTGCGCTGATGTATGATGACCAAGTACCTGCACACATGAAAACCAAACACCTGACGTGAACAATATCTGAAGAGAATCGAACATACAAGCATTTATTTGATAATTTTGAACATGAGAATGCATACCTGGACGGGGTATGGAAAAAATGGCTCCCTGGTGGCTAAGGATGAAAAGTGGCTAGGGATTGTCTTGATGTAGAGGACGGGGTAATGATCTCGTGGCTGAAGACGGATCGAAAAACGGACACCCAAAGCTTCTGGAATGGGGTCTGGAAGTTTGGCAAAAAGGACTATATATAGTTGTAGGGCCCACATTGCCACCTCATTTGTACCTGCTATCAGAGTGATTGGACGAGAGATATTCATAGGAGATTTGGAGATTCTGGGAGAACGAGGCAGTCGATTCAGGACCAGCGAGCTTCAGGTTAGTGGTCTGATTTTCCTGCATAGAATTAGGTTTTCTTTTTGTGGGTAGGGAGTTGACATAAATTTCGGGGGGGTAGAATTTATGTGATGGCCTGGACTTTGAGGGGGTCCACGATAATACCTCTTTGGGAAACGATGAATCTGAGGAGGTTCCTGACAGTGACTTAGAATACACACTTGAGGGGGTTCAAGCGAATGTTGTACTGATGACACCGTTGGAAGAAGATCCGTAAATCATCAAGATGTTGGGCACATTTTTTGGATCGAGTTGTGAGATCGTCCAAGTATGCGAGGATGATATGAGCTAGATCGTTTTAAGTGAAAAATGTATGTCATAGCTCATTGGAAAGTTGTGCCAGCATTTTTTAGGCCGAAAGGCATGACATGATATGAAAAAGTACCCCAAGGGGTGGTGAATGCGGTTTTGTATTGATCGGCTGGGTGGATTTGGATTTGGTTATAGCCAGAGAAATCGTCCATGAAGGATAAAGCCTCGTGGACTACGCAGTTGTCGATAATTTGATCGATGAAAGGCATTGAAAAGTTGTCTTTGGGACAGGCGTGATTGAGATCGCGAAAGTCCGTGCATACACGAATAATTCCCTGATTTTTGTTAACGGGTACAGGGTTGGAAACCCATGAGGTATAGGCAATGGGGTAGATAAACCCAGCCACACATAATTTGTCAAGCTCGGCTTTGATAGCCGTGGCTTTGGACGGGTGTAGCGGTTGTTGTTTTGGGCGAATCGGTGTGATATCAGGCCAGGTGTCTACGCGATGTTTGAAAATAGAGGGATCAAGGCCAGGCATCTTTGTGTATGACCAGGCAAAAATATCTCGGTATTCTTGGAAGAGGGCTTTGTAGGCGGTGATTTCTTGCAGCACCAATGGTGATTTCCTCGACAAATCCATTTTTGATTGAAATATCGATTTTGATGGTGGGGGAGATGTTGGCCATATTGTCTTCTTCAAAAGAATCAGAGGCAGGGATGGGGTTGTTGAACCAGTCGATATGCCCTGATGGGATAAAATCCTTGGTTTCGACTGCGTATATGGGGTGTTGGTTAAGAGGCATGAAGGCTTCCTGTGGAAAGAAGAGCGCTCTGTGGTGTAGCGCGTCCCATGGGTAGTCGGGGGTGGTTAATTCCTCGAGTATTTCCTCGTCACAGTGGAATTGGCGGGAGTACAAGGGATTTAAAAGACTAATATTGGTGATTGTTGCCATGTGGTTGTTCTTTGGCAGTGAAGAAGCAGGGGAAATGACACAATGAGATTGCGATGGTTCGCTCGACATAAACCAAATATTGAGAAACTGAGGATTGTTAGTGGTAGTTGGGTGTAAAATTTTCGTGGGGAAATGAACGGGAGAATTGGGGGGATTTGGGAGTAAATCCTCGTATAATTCATCCAAGAACCAAGGAGGAATAGGGAGTGCTTATGGTTCAGGAGAAACAATGAGAAGAATCTCTAGTGATGGGGTAAGGTTAATCATTGATTCTATAGGGGGTACAGGGGTTTGAATCAAGTTCATTTGGCGTTGCCTGTATTCAATGATCATAGGAAATTGATATGTAAAATGATCTAAGGATTCACATAGAGAGCAAGGGCATCTCATGCATTCGTTGACTGAAGTCGTGACATAATGGATGTCAGTGATGTTTGGTGGGGATGATGTAGCTGGATTGGGTTCGTGCTGGAAGCTTTGGTGTACTACTACTAATGTCTGTCGAAAATGAGGTAGTACTGGGCAATGGTGTGTATAATGGCCATATTCTGAACATATGGCGCAAGCGAATTTGGTTCGCAGCCCTTTACTACTTGCGTTAGGGGAGGTAGTGGCAGTACTTGCTAAAGTGACGAATGATGATGGTGTTTGATTGAGTTGAATCAGGTTACATAACTCGGGTAGAGATAGGCAATTGTTGGTGGGATGTTCATATTTCTCACATAGCGCACATGGAGGTTGGATGCGTGGGGGAAGTGGAGTGGTGGGCTCCTTCTTCTTTTGCCTACCCCCAGCTACGGCAGGGAGGTTAATGAGTGGGGGTGTAGAGGGTATGGTGGGAGTGAGTATGGGAATCTGCATTGGGATTCCTTCTATTTGGGGGGAAAGGGATGGTTGAGGAACCATCTCTGGTGGATGTAAATACCAAACTGGGATTTCCAGCACCATATTAGGGAGAGTAAGTGTTGCGGCTACTTGGAAATCTTGTACACCTGGTGGAGGGTAAAAGAAGGGGATTTGAGTAATGGCTTGGGGAACTATTTCCCAAACTGGGATATGGCCTTGTGGTGAGGTGAAATCGTGAACTAGCGGAGCCAACGAGTTCGCAGGAGGCTCGTGAGGGAGGGGCTCTGCGACTAGTGGGACGTCATATATAAGAGAAGCCTCCTTGGGAGGAAGGGTATCCTCAATGTCAGTACCTTTGGATGATATGACACATACTTGATTGGAAGGATGAAGGAGCGGTGGTGCACCATGGTGTTATCCACATTTTTGGTTATCAATATGATGACATGATTATGACATGGTGATAGAAGATCTAACTCTTCTTTAAGATCATTTTCATGAAGAAAGTTACACTTGTTAGTTTCTCAAAAATCACTCTTTTGAAGATAGTACGCAGGCTGCATATATATTGTCCTGCGGAAATGCTTGATTTCCGCAGGCTGCATTCAGTTAGACTGCGGACCTTCCACACTGTGTCAATGGTCAGGGTGCGGAAATGATTCTTAAGGGAGAAAACGAATAAGTTCTCGATCCTTCTAGAAGGAATCTTCTAGAAGGATGAGTTGG
>JZKD02S0064304.1:312139-327468 GCA_000966675.3 Picea glauca
CATTCAATACTTTAGAACTAGGGAAAGAGTAGTATTCTGTCACAGTTTGTTCCAGATCCAGGTGGATCTGAGGAGATTGGTTTGTGTCCGCACTCACGAATTTATCCTTGAACACATGGTAAGTTCCTAACAATGATGGGTCTTTGAAAATTCTGGGCCCCATTTCGATGAGTGGGTATGCTTGATGATTAGTATGGATGAGAGGGAGAATGTTATCGATGTTGGCAGAAGGGTTAGGCTCATAATGTGAAACTTGATCAATGGTAATGAGCAAAACATAGGTGCTTGCAAGCTTAGTTGGGTTATCTAAGCAAGACAGCAGTGAAGGAAAGGGTTAGAAAAAGAAACATAAAAGACTAAGCTAAGAATTAAACTAAGAAAGGAAAGAACAACTAAACTATTGAGCATAAGGACATAAGAACAAGAAACCAATAAGATTCATGTCACCAATGGAAATGATTGTATTAGTGAAAAAAAAACACCAAGAAGAAAGAGGACTTTGGGTCCCTTATTCCTCCAAGGGAGGGCTCTTGGACCCCCACAATTGAGCTCTTCTTACAACTTTGAAACTTGAAAGAAATAGTGAAAGAATCCCAAGCTAATCCACTCAAGAGGTGAGGTGGATTGCCCAAATGGAATGATGCTAGTATGCTCTTGATGAGAAAAGAGGATTCTCCAAGAGAATAGCAGCAGCATAACCTTGCAAATGAATTCCATGAAAATGTAGTGCACCCATGGCCTTGTTTTATAGCACCACTTTGAGGTATTGTGAAACCAGCGTTTAGTGTGAAAAGGGGTTGTTTAGGGCATTTTTAGGTCTTTGATCAGCCACCCAGTCGGATCCAACTGAGATTTGGATGTCAAATCAACTTGGAAGCTGAACCAGAAGTGGGTGGGAGGCCGACCAATCTCATAAATGCGTTGTTCTCAGGTGTGCACATCTTTTAGCGACCACAATCGCGCATCATGCGCATGTGCGCTTTTCTTGCGTTTTTGGATGGTGCATGTGCGCTCGCACCCTGTGTAGTCATAGGGCACCTTGATTTTATAACTAGTTGTATAGTTTTGGACCTTTTGGAAATGTTTTTTGGTAATTTTGGTCCATGGGTGAATTCATAGCTGTTTTGAATATGCTAGATTCTTGTAACCATTTGCGGACGAAATTTCAGTGATATCGGGTATATTGCGTTTTGAAGATGTTTCTAATAGCTTATTAAATGAAAAAATGTGCAGGAAATGTATGGGAGAAGAAACACAAAATATAGAGGCATTAACTCTTGGTGATCGAGGAAGGAAACCAACCAAAAATAAATTAGGGTGATCAAGATCTAGAGGCGGGTCAAAGTCTAGGCATGGAAGAATAACTTGATATCATTGTGGAAAACTTGTCCATGTCAAAAGAGATTGTTGGAAATTTAAAAGTGACAAAAATGAGCAAAAGACATCCAACAACAATAATAATACTAAATAAACTACTGCTATTGCAACAAATGGTGAGGTATTAATTATTGTTTCTTATGAGGGTGCATGCCTATATACTTCTACTCGTG
Source organism: Picea glauca (assembly GCA_000966675.3). Taxonomy (NCBI): domain Eukaryota; kingdom Viridiplantae; phylum Streptophyta; class Pinopsida; order Pinales; family Pinaceae; genus Picea; species Picea glauca. The sequence goes on from JZKD02S0064304.1 coordinate 313,690, forward strand.
ATAGTGATTGGATTTTAGATTCTGGAGCCTCCTACCATGCTACCCCAAGCAAAGAAAATTGTATTTCTTATAAATCAGGCTTCAATTTTCTCTCAAGTGGGAGATTTTTGTATGTGAAACCAAATAATAAAATAATAAAATAATTGTATTTCTCGAATTATTAAAACTTCCATAATGTACTCTTCTAGAGAGTTCTCCATTATTCTATCTTCATCTATGAGCGACTATATATGTATTCTTTCTCTCACATGTAATGTACAAGCAGGAATAGATAAGAAGAAGGTGTAGATATGGAGCAAAAGGAGTAAAGCTTAATCTTGATGTATTTATTTGCTAATAAGAAATTAAAGGTTGATCATTTCCCCATGGTTTTTCCTTGTTGAGTTTTCCGCATAAAATATTTGGTGTTCTATTATTCCTACTGTGTCATTTTCTTATTAGTTATATTAGATCTATTTGAGCATATTTTAGATCCAAATCTTTTAGCTTCAGATCTATTCATGAAAATATTAGATCTATATAAGGGTAGAATCATGAATCTGGGTGTCTATTTTCCTTGTTTTTTGAGAAAATAAAATATATTTTCGAAAAAATTTCAACCTCTAGTAAACAAAAGTATTTTTTTTTTATTTATAATTTCACTTATAGTAAAAAATAAAAATCATGAAATTTGTTATCTTTTTATTGATTATTTTTTGAATTTTTTTAAATTGACATTTAATATGTCATTTTAGTGATTGTTTAATAGTATGTTGCTTAAAAATGAAGGCAATGTGGATTTTAAACACATTTAGATTGACCCCATTTATCTGCCTTGATTTTTATTTAAAAGTAAAATCTAAAAGTACCATTTTGAAGATGACAGTGAAAGGCTCCATAATATAAATTTACCATAAAATTTTACTGTGTATTATTGTAGATATTGATTTTTCATTTCACTAAATCATTATTTCATCTAAAAATAATATGCAGACAATTTTTTATAAAATTAATTCAAATTACTAAAAAACAATTAAATTGAACACAAATTGTCTCAAAAGAAAGTAGATTCAATTCTGAAAATGTTGGTACTAGTTTTAAAATGAGACTTGCGATATTTTAAGGAGTCCTCTCCTCCCTAAGTTAGAGTAAGTTGAAGTGAGCACACACTTTTCTAAAAAGTGTCATAGTTATAGGTTTTCGGTTGAACTATTAGTTCAGTCGAAAGTTGGTATTTTTCAATTGAACTATTAGTTCAGTCGAAACTTAGTATTTTTCGGCCGAAAGTTTGTTTTAATGAAAAATTGTTGTTAGACTTCAAATTTGTGTTATATTTTCAACGATGACATTAGATTTAACTTTCGAGCGAAAAAACCAGCTAGGCCAAAAACTATTTCAGCTGAAAATTTCAAGAATTCGACTGAACACATGCCATTACCAATTTTCGTGACTTGATTCTCATGAAAGTGTTACCCAAATTCATGATTTTACCCATGGTTGTGCATTAGATCTATAGAATTTTATTTTAGGTATAACGTTGACTATTTTTTTTAACCTATCATGTAAGATTGCAATCATTGGATATGACTATAAAAGGCCATATGAAATTGAATTGTGGATTCTAAGCTCTAACATGGTAATAATCCAAATAATTGTGACACTCACATGATAATTCAGAATGGATAACCCCAATAATCATGGCACTTTGAGGATGTCTCAATTGTTGGTAGATTCAAGCATGCCTAGTCTTGGATTTTTTTCAATGATATTATCAGTTTAATTTTGCCCGAAATCTCGTGATAAATCATTCGATCTGTAGATTTGGGAAGCCCACTATTTTCTCCATGTCAAAATTTCCTGCCATCTGACTGTAGTGGGCTTCCCAAATCATCTTTGCATGCTCACTTGCAGGAACACAGAGATGGCCCAGATGGCATAACAGTCTATCCTGAATGTGAAAATCGGTGGCATTCGCACATGTACACAAGAGCTAATAGGTGGTGGCGAAGTCTGGATCTTGCTGATAAAGTTGGGGCCACTTAGATGCCTCATGTCCACAAGAATGGTGCACAGTGGTGAGGGAAGTTGCGGGAGGTTGACTAAGGCAGTCAACAACATGATTTGTGCTCCCTGTCTTATACTTGATGTTGAGATGGAACTGTCGTAGGTAGGTGAAACACTTCTTATGCTAGTCGTTCTACAACTTCCCCTATGTTTGTATGAACTGCAAAGGCTTGTGATCAGTGTGGATGATCGTGTCCTTTCCCATAATGTAATGTTTCCATTGATGACAGGCTTGTACAATGGAATACATTTCCTTGTCATAGGTGGGGTATTTACGAACAATATCTGAGAGTGTATCACTGTGGTATTCCACCGGATGACCATGTTGAGTGAGAAATGCACCTACACCATAGTTAGATGCATATGTCTCAATATTGAATGGTTGTTACAGATTGGGCAAGGAGAGTATTGGAGATGAGCACAAGCGATGCTTCAGTTCATCAAATGTGTGTTGTTGTTCCTTCCCCCGCATGAAATTTTCCCTGCCACCTCCCTTGGTCACTTTGTTGAGGGCCCATGCAATATGGGAGAATCCCAACAAGGACCGTCGGTAGAAGTTGGCTAGTCCCAAGAAGCTTTGAAGCTCAGTTAGTGTGGTCGGGGTTGGCCAATCATAGATGAATTGGATCTTAGCTGAATCAACATGTACCCCATGCTCATCAACAATGTATCCCAAGTATTGGACATTTTTCATGCCAAAGGAGTATTTTTCCAAGCTGGCATATAGCTTGTGTTGTCGTAGAGTGATCAAAACCTATTGAATATGCAGCATGTGCTCCTCCCAAGTTCTGTTGAAGATGAGGATGTCATCCAAATAGACCACCACAAAAGACTTGGTGAAGGGTCTCAATACATCATTCATCAACCTCATGAAAGTGGTTGGTGCATTTGTTAAGCCAAAGGGCATGACCAACCATTCAAATAGACCTTATTTAGATTTGAAAGTTTTCTTCCATACATCAGTTGGTTCGATGGGAACCTGGTAGTAGCCAGAAAATCCTGGGAATTGAGTACCGGTTCCTGACTGTGATTATGTTTAATTCTTTGTAATCAATGCAGAGTTTCCAAGTCTCGTCCTTCTTCTGCACTAGTACAATTAGGCTTCTGCAAGGGGAGGCGTTGGGTCTGATGTTCCCCTTTTAAAGAAGCTCTTGGATCTAATGCTTGATTTCATCATTTTCCATCAACGAGTGACGATAGACTGGTCCATTAGGCAGAGGTGCACTGAGGGTTAGATCAATTGGATGCTTGAATTGGCATTGCATCGGTACCCCAATGAGTGAGGAGAAGATGTCTCTGTACTCTTCCACGATCTCGTCCACTTGCTTCTACTGCAAAGAGAGGCTCTGCACAGAGGCCACGGATGTGGAAATGACCTTCTTCTTACTGTGAGCACGGATCACAAATAAGACAAACTTCTCGGTCTGTGAAATGACCTTACTGCATTTCATAGCAGAGTTTAAAGAAATAGTGGTAGGAGGCACTACCTCTAGTATCCTGTACAATTGTCTACTGAAAGTAATAATAACATTGTGGGTTCTAGACTCATACACAGCATGATACTTCCACAAATATGGTTGTCCTAAAAGAACATAAAAAATTTCAAGGGGAGAAATATCACACAATACCTCGTCTTTGAAAGGCTTGATGTCGTAGGGAAGACAACATTGTTGGCTGACAGGGAGATCTCTTCCTTGGTGAACCCATTCGATGGTGTAGGGATATGGGTGCGGTGTCGTTGGTAGGTCTAGCCGCTTAACGACCTCTGCTGAGATAAGGTTCTTCTAACTGCCACTAGTGACAATGAAATGAAGCAGAGCCCCCTTTACCCACATCTGTGAGTGAAAGAGGTGTTCCCCTTCCTTTGGTTCTTATGGTTCCCTTGGCTAGAATTTGGTGATAGCGACAGTGGCACTGGTTTTAGCATTGATAATCCGCTTCCCTCCTTCTTGACTTAATTCGGAGTCAGAATCGACCTCTGAATTAGAATCCTTCAGCTCGGCCACGAGTGACTACTTGGAGCAACATTCTTCAGTGTTGTGCCAAAGGATTTTATGGTATTCACACCATTTTCTCATGTCCTTCATCTTCTCATTGCCCTTCTTGTGTTGTGGCTTGGACTGGTTGTCCTGAGAGTGGCCATCTTTTCTCTATCCCTTGTTGTGTGGGTTGGGGCTGCCTTTGCCCTGCTTCGGCTGTGAGGAGTTCATAGATCCAAAATCTCACCTCATTTTCTTAAATTTCTACTCGATATTGACAACATATCTATAAGTTGTACCCAATGAGGCGATGTCCAAAAACTCCATTTCAGTTTGAATGTATCTATGAAAACAACCGTGGTATTTGAGCACCGGATGTCACTCAGACTCTTTGATATGCAATGAAAATATTGGTGAAATATGGTACCCTCTGGTCCCTTTCCTAACATAGGGTGGTCCATCTGGTGTATTGGTCCTCATAGCTTCGAACATGGTAGTATTGTTCTTTAATGGCATCCCGGAAGGAATCCTATGAAGGGGAAACCATAAATATTTCAGATTCCTCTATGGCCCTTTGCTCAGAGTAAGTATCCCACCAACCCTTAACATGGGGGATGGCCTTGAGGATTGCAAAAGTAAACTTTTTCCCTATTGGAAAGATTGTGGACCGAAAATACCCTTCGAGCAGATTTAACCATTTATCTACAACATTTTGCATCTATCATTCCTTCAAATAATGAAATATCAAAATTTACCTGTACCTTGAAGGGGGTTGCATGGCCGCTTGATGAAGATGCTTCTCCTGTGGGTATCCGTCGAAGGACCTACACAAAGTTGTCCATCATTTCGTTCATTTGTCGTGCAAGGGCTTCCTCGAGCAAAATTTTAAAAGGATCTTCTGCTCCATCATATTTCTTTGCATCCCCCATGTGTTGTTGTTAGGCTCGATGTGATCAATCTTGCAAAGGCTCGATTGGTTCGAGTCCCAACTTCTTGTACCCAGATCTCGTCGAGGACATGCACGAAGAAAAATAAATGAAGAGAAGACTGCTTTGATTCCACTGATTCAGAATTAAGAGCGTAACGAACCAATTAATAGACTGAATACAATAAACACAGAGATATGAAGAACAACAAAGATATCTAGTGAACAATATCTTCTATTGAATAAATGAAATAGGTTGAAACTATAAAACTGCAGAACTTAAACACTTGCTCGAATGGTGGTAGCTATCTCTAAGAAGATATGTGGATGCTACGCGCATCTGTCTGAGAAGAATGATTACAATGAGGCTCCAGGGGCCTTTTTAACATTACTCATGAATTTCAAAACCCTAGACATCCAAAAACCTAACCCTAGGAGATGAAACACCAAAAGTTATGTGGGCCCCTATGGGTAAGTTGGTACCTCAACTTCTCGAGGTCGTAACTTTTGCATACGACCTCTATTTTAGGCGCGTGATAGCCCGTTGGAAAGGTATTTTTGAGAACTACGCATTACACTGCCAAACTCTGACTTCGTCTATAGTTTGACTGTGACAAGCCAAAAAAACATTGTTTACGGCCCCAAAACGACCCTAGAAGTACAGAAAGATGTGCTGACATAAAAATATATAAAATAAGCAGTTGGATTAGGTGGGAGGCCACCATTATCCACCTGGAAGATGTGTAGGGCTTCAGACAGCCCCAGAAGTGTAAAATTCACAATTACAAAGAAGTACAGAAGAATGTGTTGAACTAAAAACTGTCAAAAGGAGTCAGTTGAAATAGGTGGGTGACCATCACTATCCACCTGGATCAACACCCCATTAAAATTTAATAAAATAGATTAACTTAACTTTAATTTGAGAATTAAAATAGGATATTAATTTATACTTAAATTTAAATGTTATATTAAATGTAAACATAAAATTTGAATGTTATATTAAATGTAAACACAAAATATTATTCTTAATTAAGATGTTTTTGTGTTATGAATAATAATGAATATCCTATTGATGGTTAATGTGGATATTTATGTTGAGTTTTATTATCTATATTATAATTGACATTATGTTAAATGTTATTATGAAATTTTATAGAAAATGTTATTATAAGTGTATTTATGTTAGACCTTATCTAAATGTGAATCTAAAAAATGTATTATGATTAATGTAAATATAGTATCCATGAAAAATATTATTTATACTTTTAAATATATTTTAAATAATATTTAATTTTATATTTTTAAAATATATTTTAAATAATGTTTAATTTTATATTTTTAATAAAAAAATTATGTATGTGGAGGTTATTTTAAATTAGGCATAGTTGAGTTTAGAAGTATTGTCAACACTGTCTATCTAAGTTCTTGTTTGATTTGTAATGGACTTTTCTTTTATAAATTTTGAATAAATCTAATGAAATTTCTATATAAAAAAATTAAGGGATATTTTTTCTAAGTCATTAGTGTTATCCAAGTAAGTTTATTAGGATAAATCCGTATTCCTTGTCCAAAGGGATTTGAAACAAATATTTCTTAATATAAAATTAASMAATMAAATATAAAAGTTTTTTTATTAAATTTTTCATTATGATATAAAATAAATGGTAAATCTCTTATGTAAATTCTCAAATCATATCATTTATTGTGTAATAATCTATCGATTAGATATTATATTTGTAATTTAATATAATAACTATTAAGTTAAGAGGTGCTTTTTACATTTTAATGTGAGGAGATGTATAAACTTGACAACATTTTCAGACTATATTAATAACAAAAATATAATTTAATATTAATTATAAATAAAATATTTGATCCTATATTAAAATAAGTAAAATATAATTGTTGATGAATTGCATAGATATTAATAATCTATATGATAAAAAATAGTATAAATTTATTTTAATTTTGAAAATAAAAATTATATCTGTAGATTTTTGTTTTTTAAAATAAAATTAAGATAAATTTATGATTATTATATTAAAATTATTATTAATATAATTTGAAATATTTGTAAACACAATTATACAATTATATTGATAATTATAATTTTTCTAATCACACTCAGAGAAAGACGTGGAAAAGTGTGTATCCTCAAGCCAAATTTGGTTGAACTGCAATAATCGTTCACACAATATATAACGTAGCAGCAAAGTTTAATGGTATCCTATCTAAATATGGTACGTAACCATCTATAGCGACTGCCATGAGTGTGGCTATATCCTCTAAAAGTGTTATTCATATCCGTCATATTTAGTACTAACGTAGTAGTGGCTTGAGACTGAAGAAGAGGAATGGAGCTAAAGACTCGAGCAATTGAAACATGTGTATCGATTTATAGAAATTAAGGAGGTATATATATTTTAATCCATCCTGATTTGAATTTATGATTTTTTTTTCAGGAGGAAATATATTTTCTTCTTAATCATTAATTATATATATATAAATACATTATTTAAATAAAATTACATAATATAAATAAAATATTTTAAATTATGTCTTCGAGGTGTAGGACAGTCGGTGATGAAGTGTACTGTTAAGGCATTCTTTGATGTTAAAGTCACATGTTAAACCTCCTTAATGTTAAAGTCACCTGTTAAACCTGTGGAGACAAAAACTCCAACCATGTTAAAGATTGGTGTGGCTCAGATTCCCAGGTGATTTTGACGGTTTAAATACTCTTGAATCATGATTTTTTAACCACAGGTTAGTCCCACATATCACAAATAAATTAAAAATAATAATAAATAAATAAATAAATAGTTTATTAAATTAATGATTAAATATATATTAATATAATTGATTATACTGATTTCATTCTTCTATTTAAAATTTAAAACTTCATCCTAATTAAAATTAAGTATGAAATTAATTTAATTCAATTTTAAAAAGATAGAATATCTTTTAATTAAATATAATTTTCTTATTATATTATTGTAGAATATCTCTTAGTTAAATATAATTTACTTAGTGATATTTGAAATTTGTAATATCAAGATACATAACTTACGTTTAACTCACTTTAGCATCGGAATATAGTTATTTGATATTTTACAATTAAATTATATCTTTTTGAAATTTAAATCATTTTGGAATCTGGATTAATTGATATCATAATTTCTTCTTACAATTAAAAAAAATATATATCTAGCAAATTTTAACTCATTAAGATTATTTTGAATAGTATAGCAAATTTTAATTTATTGAGAATATTTTGAATAATATAGATGAGTAAGGAAAATTTTAAGGGTTTATTCTCATCTCAAAGTGTATAAATCTTGATGAATGATATATTAATTTTTAAAATATTAATTATAAAATGTTTGGTTGTATTTTAAAAAACATATTTAAATTTTTAAGGATTTTATATAGTTTTTATAAAATTTTGACAATTTATAGAGTAAACTTATTTGGGAGAGAAAAATGTGATTCTTTTAAAATTTCATAACAAAATTTTGTCTTATTTCTTTGAAACTCCTTACATATTCTCATGAAGTGATCTTCTTGCACTTAGCCTACCATTAAGAATTGCACTATGCATTTAGTACTTTGAAACTCCACCATGCTCACATCATTTGTGGTTCACATACATCCCATATTGTGTCACAAAAGAACCAATGCAACTTTTCTTTCTCACATCATCCAAAGAAGAGAGGTAAGGACAATGGAAAATACCCTTTGTTATTTTCCATAACTAAATATTTTTGTCTCGATTTTAGATTGAACCCATAAGGTCCTAGTTGTTTTATCGAAATTTGGTAAGATCCTTTACTTAAGAGTGTGAGTGCATGAACTTGGTGAATTTTTTTTGATGAAATCCAAGGTCTAAATAACTCACTCATGTTATGAAAATCTAGAATGTGGATGTGTTTGAAAAAAATAACTTCATGGAGACTTAAGATTGACAATTGATGCAACACATTGGCTAGGTTAAAGGAAGAAGAACATGATTTTACTTCACTACGCGCATGGTTTTTACTTCGTGAATTTTTTTATTATATAAGGAACACATCCAATCTCCTAATACTAGGATAGTTAAGAACTATTTAAGGCCCCATCTATCCACTCCTTATGTAAAGTTGATTTGTAAGCTGTCATCAAATGTGTGCTTGAATACCACCCATCTTTGCTAGGGGTTCAGTCAATAGACCTATGGCATAACACGTATGTTCATGGGGTATTAAAGAGCACCCATAATTTTATCATTACCTATAAAATTTAAGTTTTAATAACCCCTCCCAATACATGTTTAAGATAAAATAATCCCCTATTTTGATCTTCTTCTATTAGAATCTAGAAATTTTGTATTATATGAAAGTTGTAGCTAGGTAAACAACAAAATTACATATTAATATTGTCCATAATTTATAAAAAAGAATAAGCACTTCCTTATATTAAAAAATTAGAGCTTACATATATCTTTAGATAAAACACCTCAAAACTTCATATATATATATATATATATATATATTCTAATAACTTTGAAAAGAATTAAAACTTAGCGAAAAACATGATGGTTATTAGCTTCTTCCTATCCAACATCATAGGGAATAGAGCCCTAACTTCCAAGATCCATATCATATATCAAGTGCTTGACTATGTATTTTTCCTTAAAATCCCCTTGAGTAGAATTGAGTGAAATTATTTGATTAGAGGACCTTGATTGAGTTCTTTCTCTCAACTTTACAACTATGTTTGTCAACATACTACATTTATCTTCCAAAGTGGAAATTTATTGTTTTTGTTGAACAAGTATACTCATGATTGAGGCAATTTACAAGGTTCTTTGGTTCTCATTTTCGTAGAAATTTGAAGTTACCAAGAATAAGGAATTCCTATTGCACTAAATCGATCCTTCATGTATTCAAAGAAATCTTCAAATGTTTTGTAATTCCCTATAATCCATAAAGGAAACACATAGGTAGAAACACTAATCCAAAGCCAATTCCACACAGAGAGCAATTGAAATAGAGAAACAACCCTACAAAACCACTAACTAAGAAACACTGCCATGACTCCACGTGATCCACAATTCTTGAGGGATGATAAACCCACTAATCCTAGGCATGACAATCCTGAGAGGCCTAACCCACAACACTAGAATATAGATTTTCGATGCGACTGATGCCCCCAAAGCCAAGGTGGCAGGAACCAAAATATTAATAAGAGTGTGTAAGATCTAGAAAACCCAATGCATAGAAAGAATCTAGGAACTAGACTTGGTATGAGAACACGAGTAGAGCATTGCCATAAACAAAATCCAGTAAACCATAATTCCAAAATACCATGCAATGGATTATTGTATTTCTTAATAGGTTGTTGACAAACAAATGGAGTACACTCCCAATTGAATTTCTTTACATTCCCTTTAATAAAAATTCCATTATCCCACCTCTACTAAGATAATTCCCAACTAGTGGTTCAAGTGATTTCTCTTTCATAAGTTCAAGCATATGAAGGGGATGTGTTAATCTTATCAAATTTAATCACCTTGTTATGGGACACAGGACAAGAGAGGCGTGACATATGTTGTTTTAAGGTAGTGGTACATGCCCTTGAGTGCGCGGATATACTATTTTGGAATGGATTGATGACTTGAACTTTCATTGATCCTTAGCACTCTGATTTTCAAAATGGTGGCCTCATTGGGGAGAGAGTTCGCATGGAAATTATGATCCCTCAATATTTGATAGAAAAAAAATATTTTGAACAAAACACACCTCATGTTCTTTGGATTTGTTGCTGGTGGAATTCCCTAAACCCTGGGAAAAAGTTGTTTCAATTTTTCCTCTAAGATCAAGAATAATCCCCGCCACACCTTCCACCCCTAAAATAATCACCTATTTTCACTACATATTTAAAGTACCATTTTTTTATATTCCAAGTATTATTTCTACTCCTAGTATGTTGATCCCAATATTTTACATATGTATTTGATATCTACTTTAGAAAATGTTGCTTATCATATGCTATGTGTGATCTTTCAATCAAAAGCATTAAACCAATTCTATAGGAATTAGAAACCATTTCATTTTTACAAGAAAATGTGTACTTAGTTTGTATGATGAAGAATAATATCAATTCGAAATCTTAAAAAATCTTAAGTATATATACAATTCGAATAGATTTTAAAAATGATAAATGAAAAGGCAATTAATAATATAGAAAAAAATATAATAATTATAATAAAATAAGTTAATTTAAAAATATATATATATATGATTTTTTTTTAAATATTTAAAAATTATATTTGTATTTTTTTATTTTATAATTATTAAATCAAAATAAGATAAATTTATGATATTTATATTAAAATTATTATTAATATAATTTAAAATATTTTTAAATACTATTAATAACAATTATATTGATAATTATAAATTTATGTAAAATCCATGAAAACCATTGTTTATGAAAGAATATAATTATAAATTTATGTAAAATCAATGAAAACAATTGTTTATGAAAGAATACATTGGAAGTTTGTTGACGGGCATATTCGACACACCATCAACTGGAAGGGAATAGTCTGGTCCTAGGTTGTCTAAATAACCCAAGCCGTTTGGAATAACTACCCCTGACGGGTTTAACTGTTTTGTTAACCGATAAAGGGATCTAATCTAAACTACGAAAATAAAATAACTAAATATGCATTAACTAAGATCTACTATATACATTCACTATTCTCACTTTTATATACAACATATACAAATAAATAGGTGCAAGATTTACGAGAAACCTTGTAAACTAAGGTTGTACAAAAGAACCGAATCTCATGGAAAATTAAATAGATCTAGAACATACTACTACTCTAATTTTAACCTTGAAACTAAAAAAAGAAAATAAATGAATGTAAATAATAATGTTTTAACTTAAATAAACAAAGTATTTAAGCTTAAATGTTAATTTACATTCACAAAATATAAATCAAAATAAAAAGAAAATCATTAACCTATAATTGGTCAGTATTTAAAGAGAACTTTTGGTTGTGTCTTCCTGTATAACAGTGTTGCTCCAACGAACTGTCTATTAAGAGAAATCTATAGCAGAAGGTTGTATAATTCTAAGATTGTGACAGTGTCAAGATGAAAATCACTTCGACTAACAATTTAAATCTTATTTAAAATGCAGAAATAACAACTTTCAAATCATTATTCTTAGTGAAGATATAATAGATTAATCGACACTAAGAAAAATCTCAATTGAACAATTATATATTTACAAATCCGAAATACATGAATAAACTCAATATAATACAAGATTTGTATCAAAATAATACAATCACCAAGACTAAGATAATTGGGATAATAGACTCTTAAAGATTGACAAAATTAATACATAAATGTTAACAATTAACCATGTATTGATAAAACAGACTAAAACTAATTTAAATCAATGCATAGTCAATTACTCAAAGAATATGAAGATATTATAATGAAAAAAAAACCATTTTACTCACAGGACAAAAGCGATTAAGCAATCTGGAATTTCATATTATTCTTCGAAAACACTGGTTCATTCTCCCAAAATTCCAACCATCCCTTACTCCATTTGAAAAGAAAAAGTTTGCAAAATAAATAATATACAAAAATGAAAGGATTAAAATCCTCCTCTTAATTTTGTGGATCCATTGGCTCTGAACTTTGTCGTATATTTATGCAATGAATGAACAGTCTGGGCGTCACTAATAATTTTCGCCACCTGAAATTTACCTCGTAAAGAAACAAACATATCTCTCAAATCGCGCATTTGTTTTGGAAAAATATCGAGAGTAAGCTAAATGGGTCCATTCTGCAGATGGGTTTTTAACCGTTTCTTCATATTCCTCATGGTTTGACTGCAATCAGTCCCGTAAAATTGTTTGTCTATTCTTGAATGCGTTTCCAAATCTTATCTGTTGTTGCTCATAAATTACTTGCAGTAATCCAATATTATTTTTGGATCAATCATCCTGAACGTATTTAGATAAGAAAATCAAGCCATGATCAGATCCATACCAAATATGTGATAATAGAAACCTGTGAAACAAAAAGAAACCAAATTAATAACCTAAAAATTGTGAATAAAACAAAATCTAAAACAATAAAATTAAAATGAATTTAAACTAACTATAAGTTGTAAACAAATATTGTTTATATTTTCTTTTCAAATATGATCTTAAAAATCTAGAAGCTTCAAGTTGATGGAGAGGAGAAAAATATTAATTTTGGGTTTCCATAAAATCAAACAAATGATAGATAATATTTTTTTTATTTTTTTTGAAATGAGATGCAAAAAGACAAAAGAATTTAATTAATTAAACCCACCAAATGATTTTGTGAAAATGATTGCTAATGAGCAAAAGACGAAAACATAGTCATAATTTAAACGAAAGTAAACAGTTGATAAAAATTAATGTTTTCGTCTAAATTAAGATTTCTATGTTCGTCTCTCCCTCATTCAAATTTGATCAAATGTGAACAAATGTCATAGAAAAGATGTGTCGCAATAAAATTTCTTCTTGTAAAATCATTGTTATTAATCCATGTCTTCAACCAAGTTATTCGCATAACAGATAAATTTGATAAGAAAGAGGTAATAACAAACTCCCAAATTATGAAGCTCGTCCATCAACATCAAAAGTAGAAAGAAAAATGAAATAGCATTTGAATTTCATAAAATTCAAACCAAACAAAAGAAAAGAATATAAACTCAAACCAAACTCAAAACAATGCAAACCAATACCAATCCTATCAATTCAAAGGGAAAAAAACGAAGAATCCAAGTAAAATT